>JBANCX010000329.1:0-17095 GCA_037040065.1 Dettopsomyia nigrovittata
TCGTGTGTGAAATTTCAATTGTTCACTTTGTTGTTAACCTAAGTTATCGAATCGAAATAAATGCAATTTAAGCTAAATCACTTAACGACTTTAGCCATTAAGGCAGATTATACTCGTTAGCTCTTTAACAAAATCCAAAACTAAAGCTGAATCAATGTTAACTTTTGTTCTCTTTGTTAAAATCACAAAAATACAAAAAATACAAAAAAAAAGGAACGCCCCACTTGCACTCAATGGGTTAAGTTTAAGCGTAATTAAACGTTGCTCGATAAGAATATCAAAAGTCAGCAAAAGTTGTATAAAAGAGGCGAGAATAAATGTTAACTCATGCGCTCTATATACACTATACAACAATATATATATAGAATTTTGTATACATTTTGTAAGATGATAACGAGTTTGCTTTTCATTATATTATAATAAATATATATATTAATATAATAAATTGTATTTTATTGGGTTGTCTTATATTTTCATTAATAATTTATATCATTTTTCGATCATTTTCATGGCTCTCAAGGCCTAAATAGGTTCAGTTGAAGAAATCTTCTCTTGCAGATAAGAGTATTCAACACAAGAGAGTTTAAGAGAACTCTTAGATCAAGTTGCTCTTTGCAAGTATAAAATGTATTTCTATAAGAGTAATTAAATTCGACTATTTTAGCAAAAAGTTAGCTTGTTCTTATGCTTTTATTATATTTTATTTATTTTGTAATTTTTCTCTTTTCTTTTAAGCAACGTCATCAATGTGCATAAATCACGGCTGAACAAACGCACAAAATTACACGGAACCGAGCACGTTGCTCGCCATGGCCGGAAGTTCATTATAGGGTGGGGCCAGCCCTACCAAAACGGAAGTTAACCAGGCTAAAAGTATAAATGTTCTAAATATACTATATGTATGAGTGTGTGTATATTGATAGTGGCCGCATGGTTTCACGCTTTGAAGCAGCTGCTAATTTATCAGAGAGACAGCGCGCTTTGGCACGGCGCAAGTTTCAAGGTAGCTTGGAGAATCGATTAGCGGTGGCATACAAAAGAAACGTTTTGGCAATGAAACGATATGAAATGGAATGAAATAAGCATGAGCCAGAGAATGAGCACACACTACTATCGCTGCTGCTGCTGCTGCTGCTGCTGTTGTTGTTGTTGTATTTTGTTTTGTAATGAAACGTGCAATGCACATGCAAATTGATAGTTAGAGTATTTTTTTCCTCTGATTTTGGGGGTTGGCAGCAGCGATTGGCAGCGACGTCGTCCCTGGCCCGCTAGGGTTGTCAAGTGGCTGTTGAATCAATGCAGCAGAAATGTGTGTGTGTCGCAAGCAAAGCCACTTAAAAGATTGTCATAATATCGTATAGACATGATTTAATAAGTTAAGAGTTAACTATCTTTAATATAGGTTACTGCACTGCAGCATACATACAAAAAACAAAAAAAAATTTGTTTTCTAGGTTATGTTGAAGAGCTAAAATTGTGTTTTATAATAATTTATTAGTTCTTTTTAAGGGAGCAGCCGCCACTCAGACATTTAGCTCGTATTTTAGCTAATCAGCCACAAGGTAAGCTCCTTAGGGACATGAAAATGCAGCCCTTAGGCATAAATAGTTGGAGACTTGGTAACAATATTTTCGTGTTTAACGTTTTGGGAATTACCAACACAAAGGTCTCCAAACTGTCAAAACATTAATTTTCGGGCTAAGAACTTTTATTGTGACACATTAAAGTTAAGTTAAATAGAGAAATTCTATAAAATAATCAATTCAAATTAAATTTAAATAATAAAACAAATGGAAAGGTTTGTAATTTCATGTTAAATTCAAGTTGAAATTGAATTCATTATTTATTATTTATTTAAACAGTCATAAGTTGAATTAAATTCATAAAGTAATAATTAAGCTGACAATTGGTTTAACACAGCTTCAAATAACTTATGAATTATTTATATAGAATTTCAAATAATTATATTTGTTGTATCTTAAATATATATTTGAGAGCTGCGCCTTATGAATCATATAAAAGTTAAAACCCCCCCAAATTGAGTAAGAAGCTGTAGAGAATGACAGACTTTAAGTTAAACCAATGTATGAATCATATTTTGCTGCAAGGTAACTCAAAGGTTTGTGTATTGGCTAAACCTTTCATATGGATTAACCCATTGACGTGTAAGGTTTTCGAATTGAAACTGATTCATAATTGAAACTTTTTAAATGCAAACTGAAAATTAAAAAGATCAAAAACCAAAAAACCAAAAATAAAGAAAGAATAATAAACAAGAGAACTGGGTATGTCAATAATTAAAAGTCGGCCAAATGTTGTCATTTGTTCTCAGTGCCGCTTAGCGTCTAAAAGCCACCCACAAAGCAGCACACCCAAACACCCATATATACATATATACAACAAACACTCTTTGTATTGTTGTTGTTGTTGTTGTTGTTGTTGGCTATGGCGTGGCTTTTAGCATGCAAGTCACACGTCCTTGTGAGCATTTTAGCCTTTGTTGTTGGCATTTTGATTTATCGATTTAAACAAAAAAAAAAAATGAAATAAAATTTTTTCTTCTTCTACTTCATATCCTTAGACTGTGTGTAGAGCACAGAGCTCTACTTTCTTATATTATTAAAATTATATATTTTCTTTTTAATTTTTTCTTCTTCATACTTTTATTTTCTCATATTTTCTTAACCTTTTAAATACTTATATTTAGTATTTTGACCGCCTGCCGTTTGGCTCGAGGTCTTTTCTTTATGTTTGTATGTGTGTGTGTGTGTTTTTTTTTGGCTATTTGCTGCTGCTGCCGCTGCTGCTTCTTCTTGATTTTTTGCCACCCACAACAAATGTCGTTAACAGTCACGTTAGTACCAAACATACACGCACATAAGTATACTATAAATTTTTATACATATGTATGTATGTACTATGCTTGCTCGAGTGTGTGTCTCTGTGTGTGTGTGTGTTTGTGTTGTTGTTTTTATAGCAGCGAGCGCAATTTGGGTCGATGGTAAAATAGAAAAGCCAAAAGCAAGGCAAAAGCTAAAACACACACAGACTAACACACACTCAAACATATGTATGTATGCACGTAGCGTGAGACGCGCTACATTGCCAACAAAGGTCGTTGAGAGTAGACCAGTGCACATTCATTGCTATATATATATATATATACAAACAAACACACACACACACACATATAAACTATATACGTATATATGTATGTGTCATACGTGTACCGAACTTGCAGCACTGTGTGTTGTCCAGTGCTGCCAAAATAGCTATTTTTCGATATGTTTTTCAATTGCGGACAGAATGTCAAAAAGGCGAATTAAGTTTACTAAAATAATTGTTTTAGTGACTTAATTTAAATGTAATTTAATTATAGCAACAGTATTTAATAAAAAATAAATAAAATAAAATTGATAAATAAAGAAATAATTGAATAATTATACGAAAAAAATATACAAATAAATAAAACAAATCTATAAAAAATTACTTAATATTATAAGAATATTATTTAAATAATCAAATAAATCAAAGCTAAATATATAAGTTAATTAAATTAAATAATAAAAAATTAATTAAATAATTTTATAAACAAAATAAATAAACTTTTGCATAAATAGTTAAATATATAAATATATATTTCATATTTTTCTGAAAAATGTATTTAAATATAACAAAAAATTCACAAATAATTAAATAAATAAATAATTAAGTTTCATATTTGTCTAAAAAGTGTATTTTAATATACAAAAAAATATTCCAAATTAATAGTTCTGATCTCTAAAGAGTTTTAATTTTCAAAAACTCTAAATTCTTAGACGAAAATTGAACAATTTAAATTTCTAATTACTTGTTCTATTCAGTACAAAGAATGTTTCTTATGTAACAAGACTTTTAATGCAATAAATTAAGTTTATATTTTGTTTTTGTTTTTGTTTTTTAGCTAAATTTATGTTATATTCTCTGTTTACATGCCCAAATAGAGGGCATCACTCATATAAGCCGAGCTATGTGCACACAATTTTTTGTCTGCTTCTTCTTTTTTGGACATTGCTGTTGTAGTCGTACATAGAGCTAGTGCTGGTGCTACTGGTGCTGCTGCTCGGGTTTCATGTTAATTGCTCATAGCGTCGCTTGTTCCGGCAATCTGCGTTAATTTTAAAGCTTGATTTACAGACTACAACTAGTTGTTGTGTTTTCTGCTTGTTGTTGTTGTTGCTGTTGTTGTTGGTTGTGTTGCTTTGTTGTTTTGCTTTTACAGTCGTTTTGCGGTTGCAGCTCAACTGCAATTTGCGCCCTAAAGCACACAACACAAATTTTTCGTTCTCTTCAGTTATATGCGCTGCATGCATTTGTATGTATGTTTGACATTCTACGTGTGTGTGTGTGAGTCTGTTTCTTTCTCTCTCTGTGTGTGTGTGTGTGTGTATATTTTATAGTCAGCCTGTCGCTGCATGAGATCACAAGGCTACCTAATGGACATATTAGGGTAATGTGACCAAAAGCTTAACTGCTAAATAGATATCAAATTGGAAAAGTTTTTGCTGTGGCAGTTACATTAAAAAACATTATGGAAATAATATAAAAGAAAGATACGAATTCTGTTGGCAGCTCTTATATAATAACAAATAAAGTGAACTTTGTGTTGTTTTGTTTAAGGAAATGTTTAAGATTATCGATTTAATCAGTCTATTTGATATGTTCAAATTAAGGCAACTACAGCTGACACTAATAGCCATATAAAGCTACAATAACTAGTATCTGTTAACACAATCAAAGGCACTGCTAATACATACATATTGATGTTTGCTTAGTCAGTCAGGTGTTAGCACAATATTTACCAAAAGTAGAGCATAAAAAAGTCGAGTACACTTCTCACACATACATACATACGGAGCCTATCAACCGCTGCTTGTTTTTCTCACACTTTTTTGTTGTCAGCCACTTTGGGCAAAGCAGAGAGAAAGCGAATGTAGGGTATATACATACGTACATATGTATGTACGTACGTACTAGTGGGAGAAAACGAGGCAACAGAGACAGCTCAGTTGAGTCATTAAAATGAGAAATGGCTGCAGGCTACGCACGCCTAGGAAAATATTTTGCTACGTTCAGTTTAATTGTTGTTCTTTCATATAGTTGTTGGCCCAAAATGTGTGCTAACAAAAGGTGCCAGAGGTTTTGGCCAACTTGACTTTGGTAAAGACAACAAGAAAATAAAATAAGAAGAAAGAATTATAATAGAGAAACTTGCAGAAATGCAGTTGAACATCAAAACGATAGAGTTGTTTGGGAATTTTAGCTCCTGTGCCAACACAACGTATACTTAATATTGCAATTAAAATATTACGTATACGCTGCGAGTGGCAAGGCATGTAATTACAACGTAATTAAATTTAAGCTTTAAATCAAACTATTTAAAATAGTAACTTCACCAAGTCATGTACTTAATATTTGAATTCAAATAGTACGCATACGTAGAGCGTACAGAAACAATAACTTTTCATAGTTAATTTTTAATGCAACTATCAAATATTAATTGAAATATTTAAAATTTATATTAAATGTTATTATCCATACGCAGCTTATGCAGTGGGAAATTATTAATTAGAACATGTCGTATACTGAATAATGTAATACGTATACGCTGGATGTACATAACTAATAATTAGCATGGAATTAAATTTTAATTTTCACTCTATTATGATTTAAACATGTCGTATACTTAATATTTATAAGCAAAATATACGCAGAGTGTAAATTATCAATAATCATTATGAAATTTAATTGGTAATTTCAACTTTACCAAGCTACAAATATGAAAGGAATGCCATTGTCATGATAAACTTTTGTGTGCACTGTGCGTATGCGTGATATTTTCATTGAAATATCAAGCATACGCCATGAAGAATTTCAATCGGAATTTATAATATAAATTCAATTTTCTGTTGCATTATATAACATCGAGTGCTGCATAATATACAGAAAAATTATGTTTTAATATTTCTATTCTTCTCTATTTATATTTAATGCTTATAAATAAATTTTAATAAATTTTTTATTGCATTTTTCTTTAATGCAAATGCTTCCCTTTTTGATTTCCAATTATTTAAATTCATTATTTCTTGTCATTGACAACATATCACGCATACGCGCCATATAACACATTACAAGTCGCTATCAATTTTCTTTTGAGTCAAGTACTCTCTAACATTTTGTTGGCCTTTTTCAACCCTCCAGCTAGAGCACTTAAATTGTAGAATGTTTGTTGCCTGTCACATAAATCACTTACGACAGTTCGTTCTCTAACATTTAGAAATTCATTCCATGGTGCTCATTTCAATACAAATGCCATTAGTCATAGCTCAAAATCAACGCATTAACAAAACGGGCCTATTGCGTTGAAGGGAAAAAAAAAATATTTTTGCGTTTATCACTTACCATTGATACCATGTTGATTGGCTATATTATCCTCTCCGACACCGTTCATTGTATTCATCAGCTGATTTCCATCACCATCTTCATCCTCTTCGAGTAACATTTGTTCCTCGGATTGTTGTGGATAGAGAAAATCGGGAACATCCTCTTTCGATGTTTGCGATGATTTCACTTGATAAGTGGGCGGTACACCGCCAGCCACGCCTCCCAATTGATTAACTGTTACATCGTTATTATATGCCGGCTGTTGTTGTTGTTGTTGCTGCAGTTGGTGTTGTTGCTTGTGCTGCGTCGCACTTTTGGGCTTATGAGCCTGGACAGTGGCCAACAGGGGCAGCAGGCAGATGAACAATAACAGTAGCTTGCCACGCCTATCAAATGTTTTTTGTTGTCTGTTGTAGTTGTTGCTTTTACTTGCTGTTGCTGTTGTTGTTCTTGTGGTTGTTGTTGTTGTTGTTGCATTAATTGTTAATAATACTAAGCGTTTTAAATTATTTACACAATCGACAATGTACGCGCACATTATTGATAACAAAAGCTTTGTTGCAAGGTGTTGTTTTGTTGTATGTTGTTGTTGTTGTTCTAGTTGTTGTTGTGTATAGGCAATACTTGTTGTTGTTGTTGTTGCTGTTGCTGGCACTAATTGGCAACATTTATGTACAGACCGTAGACGTCCACGTCGTCTGCGGCTATTGAAATCTATCGTTGTTGTTGTATTATTGCTGGCTGCAAATATTTGTGGCAACATGCTGCTGCTGCTGCTGCTGCTGCTGTTGCCTTTGTTGTTGGTGTTGCTGTTGCAGTTGTTATTTGTGTTGCTGCTGCTACTGTTGTTGCAGCTCCTCTTATAGTTGCTCTGAGCTTTAGCTAAATGTTGTTGCTCGTGCAGTTGCTGCTGCTGTTGTTCTTGCTGTTGCTGCCATTGTTGTTTGCTGCATGTTGTTAGCTGCAACATTGGACCCGTTAAATGTTGTTTGTTACAGTTGCTGTTGTTGTTGTTGTTGTTGCTATTGCAAAACCGTTTGTTGTCGTTGTTCGTTGTTTTCTTAGTTAAATGAAACTTCTTCTTAATATGCTTTGGACTTCTCAGTGCGCCTGGTTAAAGTTCGCTCTCTAGCTTTTCATTGAATTTTTGCTATGCTTTCTCTGCACAACTTCTGCTCATTGTTGTTGTTGTTGTTGTTGTTGCAATATCACACAAATATTTATATACACTATTATACATACATAAATAACAATTAACACAGCACCACACTAAGCAAGCAACGTATTGTTGTTGTAGCTGCTGCTGCTGCTTCTGCTGCAGTTGTCATTGATGCTTGCCGCAGCATTTCCACGACAGACACATTGCGCTCCAAAATTGGTAATGGCTGTTGGCCAGGCCATGTGAAGGTATGTATTATTATATATATATATATATATATATATATATGTATGTATATATATTATATTTTTTGGCAAAAGTGTAGTATGTATTTATGTGTATGTGTGTGTGTGGAAAATTTCCCTGAGTTTTGCCAGTACGTAGCACGTAGCGCGTTATACCAGTACTAGGACCAGCAGCAGCGCCAGGACAGCACGACTAGCAGAACAACACTGCTGACGTTGTTGTGGCACTGCCTGGCTGCAGGCCCACTGGAAGTGAGAGCAGCAGCTTTATAGTGTCGGTCGGTCCCCAGCTGGAAGGCAGTCAGATCCAGTTTTATGGCAGAGCAATTGTTTGGACTTAAATGAGCTGTATGCTGCTGCGCATGCGTTACATTTGTTTACATTTTTAGTTATTGCAAAATCTACAAAAGAAAAATAAAAGAGAAGAGAAGGAAAAGAAATTTAAATATAAATATAAAATATGAAGAGTTAAAATTTGAACTTGCAAATCCAATCTAAGCTAAGCTCGGCTTAAATGTTACACTTGCGCTCTTAAAACTTTTACGCAGGCGACGGCTGCAGGCAAACGCATGTTCCTATAAATTATGCTCTCTCTCTCTCTCGAAGTACGCACACACACACACACACACTCACTCTCACTCTCTCTTTTATCGCTGCTCACGTTTTGTGCTGCGTGTGCTGCTGCTGCCTCAGCTGCTGCTGTTATGTTTGTTGTTTTAGCTTACGCTTACAATTTTTACTTTCATTTAGTTTAGTAGGTAACATGCCTGCCTACACCCACAACCGCCCATTCACACACACACACGCACGCACACACACACATAAATACACAACACGCTTTCTCTCTTTATCTGCCGCCGCCTCTCTTTTACTCTCCTGGCTTTATTTTTCTATTTTTTTTTTGTTGCTTTTATGTAGCTGCTTGTGGCTGTCTATGGCTGTCTCTGGGCTCTATGTGCGGTTACGTTCATTGTTATGCTTTGAGTAGCTGCCGCTAATGTCCTGATCCCCCGCATCTCTACCCTTCCTGTGTTTGTCTCTCTCTCTGTGTGTGTGTGTGTGTTTTTTGTGTGCGTTTGGGCTTCGCACTTTTTGCTGCTGCTACCTTTTTTTTATATGTGTGAGTGTGTTTTTTTTATATTTTTTTTTTTTTGCTTTGGTTTTGGTTGTTTGTATTTTTAGACATAGGCCAAAGTTTAGCCAAGAATTTCGGCTCTGTGGGCATTATTATTAATTATGGTATTTGATTCTCTTGAGCTGCGTGAAATTTTGCAGCAAATTGCGTAACATTTGTAGCTATTTTACGCTTACATTTTTAGCCTTTTACATAATTGCACATTAAATTGATTAAAAACTTTCAAAAAAAAGCGTCTCTGGTGGAAAATAATGCCCAAAATATCAGTTTTTTTGATCTAATGATGTTTTATTTGCAAGCATTAAAATGGTTGGTAACAAAAAAATACTATTCCTTTGGCTAGCAGTATTTTTTCTAGTATTTATTTAAGTCCTTGACTTCATGTTAATCAATTGGGATTATTTTTTTTAGCTTACGAAAGCTTATTTTCTATATTTTATTGTATTTTGTAGATAATTCAATGTCTTGTCATGCTTGGAATAACTTAAATTAGGTTAAGATAGTTAAAAAAGCTAATAATTATGTATTTTTTAAGTTAATTGTAAAGAATAAAGAATCTTCTTCTAGAAAATTATATAGAAACTGAAAGATGAAACATTAATTATTGGATTTAATTATATTAATTGATTGTTATTTAATTTATTTATTTTTTTAAATGTGACATGAATTTTGTGAATTTATTTATTTTTTTTTTAATATAATTTTTTCACATTTTAAATCTTTTTTTAGAGTTCTTTCTTCAGTTTATAGTTTTCTAAAATCCAAATTTGTATTTTATTTATTTATTTAAAATGTATTTTTCTTAATACAATTGTTCTAATACAATAAATTATATGTTTTGTAGCTCAATAATTAGTTGATTAATTATTAAATATATTTTCAAGTGCAGGTTTCTTGTAATATTTAATATATATTTAAATTTAAATAATTCTGAATTTATTTAAGTTCTTTCCAATTTAATTTCACACTTATTTCTTCAAATATTTTATTTCTTATTTGTTTGATAGTTTGAAAGCAATTAAACTTGCATAAAAGTTTGCTTTTAGCTCTTTTAAATGTTTAATTTAGTTCTTTATTTGATTGGCCGTCGCTTTATCTTTATATGCTTCTTTAGACAAGCGTTAATTTGTCATTTCGTCTTTATTTCGCACTTATTTTATATAAAGCATTAAATTAAATACGCGCACCTAAAAGTATGCAATGCATTTATACAATTGGCAGCTTCTCTTATATTTTTTTTTAATTTCTCTTCACACTCTTCAAAGTTTTTGCGTTTTAAATTGTTTTCAAGTTGTACTTAATTCTTTTGCCTTGCTCTTTGCACTAATTATGCATTATATCATTTAAATTTTAAGAGAGTGGGCGGTGCCAGTTCGTTGTAGTAGTATAGTATATAGTATAGTACTACGAGAAATAAATAAAAGTTGGCTGCCAATTTCTGGTTGCCTGTTAAGTTTTGACTGTCCTGCCCAGCCAGAGAATGAAAACAACAAAATAAAAAAAAATAAAACTTTGCACAGAAAAAACGAAAGCAACGTTTTGACCTCTTTATAAAAGGCCTGAAGGTATGAGAATACACGCACACACACACACACACAAACACACAGAGAAATACTCATACTCACACAGGCACTCATACACATTTGATACAATGGTATTAACATTTCTGCACTCACAAGCATACTCACACACATACACTCACACAAACACATACACACACAACACACAGACGTGAGCTCTGTCATTTTTATTGCTTGATTATATAAAAATTTTGGCTTTTCATTGAATTTCTTCTAGCAAGGAATTTTATTTGCATTTTATTTTACTCATTTGCACATTCATTATGGCTTTGCTTAGTTATTTTTAATGATTTTGTAGCGTCCTGTGGCTTTTTAAATTGCAATCAATTTTCAACACCTTACACACACACACACAAACACACACACGCCAAACACACGATAATAAGTTTCTGCACAAACATACTAACACACACAGCCATTTACAGAATAGCACATAAACGCACCGTCCGCTTTTTGGTCCTGCGTAGATGTTGTCAGCGCAGCGCACGAAAACGTTTTGGCTTCTGTGCTGCCAGCGAGCAACGAGTCTGGGGCCAGAGTCACGAAGCCAATGGAACGAATTGAAACGAAAGAAACCGAACCTGCGACGAGACAAGCCGACAATTGTTTGCTTCCAGTCTAGCCTCGCAAAGGAGCTGGTCACGCTGGTCTTTTGCTCTCACTCCCTCTCTCTCTCTCTCTCTTAAAATTTTACTTGTACTACTACAGATGTATGTATGCTAGCTAACAATTCATAATTAATTAATTTATTATTCTGTCATTTCGCATGCTGTTTTATCACACAGACACTATGTTTAACTAGCTACTATTACGCTATGCTCTTAAAATGGGCTCTCTTGCTTGTGCTCCTTCCAGTTTATAGCAGAGAGAGAGCCTCTGTACACATACAGTTAGAGTTTTGCTCTCAAACAAACATACCAAAATATAAAGAAAAACATACTTTGTGCACGCGTTACAACACTTACAAACATTCACGCACACGCTACACACACACACACGCACACATCAATACTTATATATGTATGTATGTATATATCCTCGCACAATTGTATTTTGATTATGCCCGGTTCGGTACGCCGCATAGCTTAGATATTTCTACGCACAACAATGCGACGTCGTGGACCCGGCCTTAGTGGCAATCCCCAAGCCCCTACTACGCTACACCACAATACCAGCAGCAGCAGCAGGAGCAGCAGCCCTGCGCGTTCCCAGCAGCTCATTGATAGCCCCAGTTTGCCATATCAAATATTTATAGAAATAAGAACAAGAAGGAGAAGAATGTCATAGTATGCGTATTATTATTATAAATGTTAACTAATACAACGAAATGGTAATACACTTTAATGTGTTTTTTCCGCTTTAAGTTCTTTAAATTAGATTAAAAATTCAAACTCTAATTGTATTTCAATTGATTTTCTAGTTTTTTTTTAATACAAATTGTATATCATTTAACCAGTGTTGTAAAATTTCTTCTTTTTTTGTAGAGAAAGTCAATTAATAAATAACGAAATTATACTAGATTAGCTAAAAATAATGAATACAATCAATAAATGTATCAAATATCAAAATATATTTAAAAATGTATCAATTTATTATTATTATTTTACTTTGTAGTACTAGGAAATTAAAATAAAAAACAAAATTGTTATCCTAACATCATATAATAATAAGTACATATTCAATAATTTGTAAATTTTAAAAATTCATCATTTTATAATAACTAAATAAAAAAATTTGTTTAAAATTATAAATCAATATAATAATTAAAGTTTCTTAAATGATCTATAATTTAACTGAGTTCAATTGTAGAGTACAATGTGCACAGCATAGATGCAAGCATACCTATGTATGCATGTATGTGTGTGAGCAGAAGAAGTCTAAGAATGTAAACTCTCTTAGGAGTTGTCTCTTAATTGAATTGCCTTCAAGCGGCACAAAAATTGCCTTATAACCATTTCATATCAGAGTGTATTCGAAACAAACAACAAAAAAAAGAAAAATATTTAAGAGAAGCAGCAGCAGCAGCAGCAGCGCGAGCAGCAAATGCGGGGCAAAGTTTTGCACGTTTGTCATAGAGGCATTGTATAGCTCTAATAGGTATTTAGATCATTTATTTTATGCACAGTCTTTTTAGTATAATAAAAACGCCAACAAAAATTGTATATATCATTTGTAATTATAATTTGTGGGCAGGACAACACAGAAACAGAACTGAAGTTGGCCAAAGCGAAAAAAGAAAAACACACGACACATGTGGTCGTAACCCACAGATTGCTCTGTCTGCACTTGTCAGTCGCTTAGATGAGAGATGGCAAATGATAAAGTTATTATTATTATTTATAAAAGACTACGTTGATGTCTAGGCTAAACAAATGCCAGGCCTCAAGTCAACTGTGGCCAAACAAAAGAGTTATATAACAATAGATATAAGTATACATGACATAATAAGTTAACTATAGCTTGTGCTCAACTAACAAATGCCCTGCAGTCAACATAAAAAAATGTAAAAATATAAGAGAAAATCCTAGAAGAAAAGGCAAATCAAACAATAGACTACTCAATTTATATAGTACTCGTATTATATGCTACTTTTAAGGACCTCTCTTTGTATTTAGCACGAAAATATATTATAAACAAATAAGTAAAAAGTAATTCTTGAATTTTGTTAAAATTTTTATTTGATTAATAAAATGAATTGAAAGATTTTTCACAAGTCCAATTTTTAAACGAATTTTCTAAAATGTTGAAGTTTAATGCTTACAATAGCTTTGTACATCAAATATTTTTCTTAAATTTAATAATTTAACAATTTAATTAAGATATTAAAGAAGTAAACTATAAACTTTTAGTATTAAAACTTGTATTAATGTTTTTATTATAATTATGCCCGCAAGTTGATTAATAATCCATTTTATTGCAAATGAACTCGTGTCGAAACACACAGAGTTGTGTAAATAATTTATTATTTTTGTTTAATTAATCATTAATATTGTTATAAATTACATTGAAAAAAAAAAACAGATTAAAACAGATATCTTTGTTAATCGAAATTCAATTAAATTCGAATGTTAATTTCAGACAAATTTGAGTTTAATTTCAAATAAATACACTTTTAATTTACTAAACAAACTTTAACTAATAATTAAAAATGAATTTTTTGGTTTAAATAATGTAAACTAAATGATTTCAAATTAAAATAAATTTAAGAATTGCTCTAAATTAAGAGATCTCATTTAAAAAAAATCAATTTTCTTTAAAAATTTTACTTTTTTGTATTGTTTTCAATAAAATTGTAGAGTACAAAATGCATTTAATAGTAGTGTAAGTTACCAAAGTTCGACATTTGATTGAAATACAGATTTAAGCAACAATAGCCAATCAATTGTCTGACTTAATAAATAGATAATTAAATTAAGTAATTTATTTTGTATATATGTATATGTATTAATCAAAATTAATCTGGCACATGTGAAATGAGCAAACACAATCATTTGTATAGGGTATAAAAACTTGCCCCATTTCCATTAAGTTTCTCGCAATGCGGGTGAGAGCAACAGAAAGAGAGAATGTTTTGTCTTGATGCTTAATAAAGCATATAATATGAGTATTAATCAAATGTGTGGCGTATTGACTTTTCAACGGGCAGCGTAAGAGACGTAAGAGAGTGTGTTAAGAGACTGAGAGAGTTGAATTTAGTTGCTGGAATAGGGATATCATAAATCAGTTAAGAGTAAAAGATGTTTAGCGTAGAAACTTTTGCACTTTGTGTGTGATTGTGACTGAATTTTATGGCAATTTAGTTTGTTTTTCTTCGCTTGACAGCTCAATGCTGTTTAATACGCCAAAGTTGTGAAAAATTTTAATGAATGACGTCGTCAGTGGCAAGGACATAACCGCCAAACGGTTCAAACCAAAACCAAAACCAAAACCAACCCAGCCACCCACCCATTCTTTAACCAGTCAAGGACGCATTGGTCAGCACACACACACACACACACAATTTCAATGAACTTTGATAAATCGCTATAAGCGTATGTGTGTGTGTGTGTGTGTGTGGGGCCACAGCCTGTGACGTGGCAACGAGGCCAAGTCCTGCCAGGATATATAGCTACAGCTGGGTTATGCTTGGTTGAACTTCCTATTTTGGTTAAGCCAACCAGCATAGTACATATACCCCTTATACTTTAACCCCTTTAGTCCATCATACACACACATACATATATATAATATATCTCATTTCGTATGCCAGTCTTCGATTGAAAATTAGCAAACGGGGTATAATAGGTTTATTCAAAATATATGTAACATCGCAAAACAAAAGGAATTATTTGACGAATCTATGAATTTTTTTAAATTAAATTTAAATTCACATCTTTCCTATCGCACGCCGCGCCGTGTTAATGGTTAAATGGGCGGTAGGTGGCGCTTTCATAGCTTGGGATGCGTGAGAAACAAGGCTTGGTGTCGTTCGGCCACTTGAATGTGAAGCCGTTGTACAATTCTGCGACGGAATAATAATATAAACTATAAAGATACTTGAGCATTTGATACAATTTAGGCTTGTAAGTCTGCCAATTTGTTAACTAGCTTCCAATATAATTGGCTAAAATATTGCTCTCATAGACACATTCACACATAAAATCAGTTTTCCAATGAATAATATATATTTTAAATTTAATCGAACCAAATTGTATCGAAATCGATAAACTTCATTATATATCTATATCTAATCTAATAATCGTTTGCAAATCATTATTTTAAAATGCAATTTTCACATTTTCTTCATATTTTTATTAGAATTTGCTTTGTTTCAAGTGTGTGAGCGACAGGTATGCCGTAGTCGTGCACACTTAACTTAAACGTTTTTCCTTTATTTTTAGATCTAAATTTGTAACTTGAACTCTGAACTGCGGGTTGCCATTTTTGCCAAAAATATATATATTTTTTTTGTTATTTTATCTTAAATTGTTTTTCTTTTCTTTTCTTGGCCAATTTTCTTTAGCTTTCACCTTTATATAGATTCAATTATATAGATTTGTAATTGTAATAAATTTAATCTTTTTCCTTCCTTTTCTTTTCCAGGTAGTATTTTATATTTAATATAGAAAAATATCTTTTATGGCACTGTTTCAACTGAGAGTTTTATAGAACAAAATGTAGAAAGAAGTTAAGTTAAGAGAGTATGAGTAAGAAGATTGTATTTATATGCTAATTAACTTAAATGTATCTTTTACAAGCAATTTTCTTAGCTTACTTTTATTTAAGATTTAATTTTAATCGAATTTCTATGAAAAGATATTCATAATCTAAGAACAACTTTATTTTATCATATAGTGACAAAAGTATCTTATGGATAAATAAAGTATGTTATGCATGCAAAAGTATCTTGTGGATAAATAAAGTATCTTATGCATGCAAAAGTATCTTTTATATATATCAAAGCAGCTTACCAAACTATTCCACACACTATAAAGCTTAAAATTTCTTATATTAACCTTCTACATACATAAAAAGATACATACATATATGTTAAACAAAAGATACATTGTAATGAGATACTCTTCTAATTTAACTACTAACTATAAAGAACAATTTGTGTCTTGAGTTTAACTAACTTTAACTAACAATTTGTATTATTTTATGCTCTAAACTAGTTGTATTTACAACTATTAAGTTATGTTGGGCTGCTGCTGCTGCTGCTGCTGCTTCTTCTGCTTTAGCTTGTTTCACATTATTAAGCAGATAAATGTAAAAGTAAAATTTGCATACAAACATACATATATCTTGAGGCTTGTAAACAATTCACTTTGGCTAGCGAAGACAACAACCCAAAGGAATAGTTAAGAGCAACAAAGCTTACCAAAATGTATGTATGTGTGTATATACTAGCACGCACAGACGTAAACATATATATTTAATGTGTGTGTATGTATGTGTGTGTGTGTGTGTGTGTCCATAATTACCAGACACTTGAGCCACTTGCTTAAATCCTTTTTTTTTGTGTGTGTCTTTCTGCTGTTGCCGTTGAGCAAACAATGCCCAAAAAAAAAACAAATTTTTAAGGTCTACTCTTGCTCTCTTACCTCTGCGTTGCGCTCTCTCTTCGTTACACACACACACGTACAATTAGCTGGTGCTATGTCTGTGGCCTGTGGCCATGTTTAATGCATTTGGCTTAATACACGTAATTTTTTGGGGGCCCACATTGCGCATACGCCACGTTGTGCGCACGCAAGCAGCAGCAGCAACAGCAGCAGCAGCAGCAGCAGCTGCATATATATAAAAAAAAAAGAAAAAGTAAAAGTTTCTTTAACACGTTTTATCAGCTCTATAAGGAAAACAAAGTAACAAACCGACCAGTGTTGGGTAAACTGTTAATTCCGGCTTTATATAAAAAGAAAAGAAAATTATATAAATTAAAATTCATTTTTTCCATGAATATAAATGATTTATTCTATATTTATACATTTATTTAAAATTAATATTAATGAGAATTATTAAATAAACTTTGTAAATAATCAAAAGAAATTATTTAAGCGCAATTTTTCCCTCT
>JBANCX010000330.1:3709-20386 GCA_037040065.1 Dettopsomyia nigrovittata
ATGGCACAAATATTTTTATTAACACAGTTTCACATTGTACTTTGTATTTCTGCGAATACATTTGCTGAATATATGTAAATCCGAAGTTCATACACCAGTCAAAGCATAGGCAAAAATCAAACAGAAATGGAAATCAAAAATAAAAAGCAGTCGCCGTTTTTCGTTTTTGCTTCCTGCTTTTACTGTTGCTTTCAATCATAGACGTAAGTCGATGCTGCGGCAAGCGTCGACTATCGGTTTCAAATTTTTAAATTCAAGAATTTTTGATTGAGGATTTATTAAACATCAATTTTATTGAATATGTTTAAATTTTATTTATTTGTAAGAAATATTAACATTGTTTTGTCATCAAACGATAATTTTAAGATGCATAATATACCATAAAATTGATAGACACTAAATCAGATAATATTTTATCAAAATGTGTTACACATAATCTTAGGGATGAAGCGCATAATGTTGTATAATTAAAAAAATACTACACACAAATTTTATTGGCCTAAATTTGAATAATTACGAAAAAACCAACAAAAGGATAAATGACACAAAAATTTTTAGTTTCAGTTTCCCAGTGCCTTATCTATTCCTGCGAACAGATTATATTCCTTTTATTTTTCTCTGTTCAATCAATATATAACCCAAGTTTGGCCCAATTACGCCAGGTTCATAACATTAATCTTAAAAGTATCAAACATCTTTTAAATTTCATTAAATTTCTTCGCGTATTCAAAACACAAATCCGAAAAATAATTTTTATGAGTTTTTGTGTTAATCAATTTAGATTCCGAGGTCCTTTTTAAAAAGACCTAATTACGCATTGAGCAACAAATGTCCTTTGATTCTTAGGCACATGCTTTTGGAGGCGATGAGTCCGAATCTGAAACCCAGTCCACTCTAGCATAGGTTATTGAACTTGAGAGGTGTTTTGCTATTAACAACTTATTTTTACGGTTATTAAAGCTGAACGGACAACAGAGGGCCCCAGAAAAGATGTAATTACCGCAGTACGTAGCTACTGCTGTACATTTGCTTTTGGACGTGCCATTCCCACAAGTACACATGTATATAGAAACGAAAACGCATGCGAAATACGCCTTGGTCATCGTTTAAGTTACGATCTGAAGATGTTTTTTTGTGGTAGCTTGTGCTGGTTTCTGCTGCGCGTTCGGCTATTTACCGAAGTAATGTGAAGATAGCAACAAAGAAAACGCGTAATTGCTTTAGTGCGTGTTGAAGCACTGTGTGTATTGGAACGAAGTTGGCGAGCGTAAACCTAAAAGAAATTATAGTCTGCTGGAGGATCCATAAATTTTTGAAGCATCGTTATTCATACATGATTCTATAAGTGATGTATTTTTATTCAGTTTGGTTGAAGACAATTTTGTTAGACTAGTTTTTAAAAACAATATCAATTAAATGGTCACCTTTTTAGCAATTAGAAAATGACTATTTTTCTGCGTTTGACGTTACCTTTCCGAGCATCTCGGGTGATATAGCGTCGATTTTAGCTCGAATGTGCTTGAGATTGTTTGAGGCTGGTTGGCGTTATCCTTGCTTTTCAGATAACAAAAAGAAGTCCGTGGGGGATTAAATTAGGTGATCTGGGTGGATGTGAATGTCGCCTTTTTTTCATACATTTTTGATGCACAAATACAGCTGTCGCGTTAGCAGTGTGAAATGGTGCACCGTCTATTGAAACCAGTAGACCTTTCTTACGCAAAGGTTTATGCTAACCAGCTGCAAACTTTTGACGAGCTCAAGGCAAAAAAGTGCTGAAATCGACGCTATATAACCCGAGATGCTCGAAAAGGTAATGTCAAACGCAGAAAAATAGTCATTTTCTAATTGCTAAAAAGGTGACCACTTAATTGATATTGTTTTTAAAAACTAGTCCAACAAAATTGCCTTGAACAAAACTGAATAAAAATACATCACTTATTAAAATCAGTTGATTTTTATTTAAGTTATTCAATGTTTACATATCGACATAAAAGATGGAGCACCCTCAACTAATGAATATGTAATTTTAAGAAACACGCGTAGCTTGTTATTAAAAATGTTCTTAGTTTTTTATCGGACGTTTTACTGTATACGTACGTATACATACATACTATGTAAGTAAACAAATAAAATTATTATATAAATTACGTTTACGTTTGTGCATTGTATAACTACTTATAAATGTATGGGTTTAATCTCCAGTCAAATTTAATTTAATTACAACAGGTTATTCAAAAATCTATTGTACAATACATTTTTCTTTACCACCACTTATATCAACTTGCTCAAGCTCTCGCGCTATTTCATGATCGTCGTCAATACTGTAATAAAAGCAAAATATAGTTAATTTTATTTTTGCTACTAATTACACTTACGCTATTTCTTGATTATGCAAATGTTGAACAAGCTGATCCCGTTTGTCAACTATTGTCACCAACTCCTCCAGTAACAATCGTTCCTTTTCACGTTGCACCTCAGTTTTTCGCCAATCCTCTACTGACTGTGCAGCACGGAGTTCTTGATTAAGCATAGTAAATTTGCGTTCAAGATCCTTTTCTTGCTCTCTAATGGATAATGATTATTATTTTTATCAGGGATTACAGCAAAATATTATATATGATTGTGCAATTAACGAGTAATTCCAGTACGTACAAAATATTAAGCTGCATTTGGCGCCTAAGTAACGCATTTTTCTTGTTTACAAGCGTAAACCATTGAGAAAGCAATTGTTCCTCAGTTTCGTCACTTCCTGTGATATGATAAAATAGTAAGAATACAGTTTTTGATATGTTGGTATCGCATTAACATAGATTATTCGTCAATCTTATTTAAAACTTAACTTAAAAACTAGAAAAAAAAGCTCAAGACGAGATACCTTACTTCTACCTATTATTCCAATAAAATTTCTTGATACCTGTAGTATAAGTTGCTATTATAGTAACAGTAGACTACAAAAATTTTTCAAATCAATTAGTTGTAAAAAAAAAAAAATTATTCCAATGGCAGCTATTGAATTTCGATGCGACTTGCTCAGATTGTGTAGATCATAGTCATTACTGCCAAATTCGGCTAGTCACTTAGCAAACAAAAAGGTTTCCCTACAAATTATAGTTTTGACCCGCTTGTTTCTATGATGATATGATATTATATTTGATATAGACGCGATATTCCCAATTAGACAAAAAATGATATGAGTACGATAATATGCACCCTAAATTTAGTATCTCTAGCTCTTATGATCTCTTAGATGGACGCGTTTATACAGACGAACATGGACAGATAAATTGAACCTGATCAAGAATATATATACTTCAGGGATCCTCCTTCTTCTGCAACATTTACACAACAATTTAATTCCCTTTAGAAAAAAAGACTAGTCCAGTGTGCTCAAGACAATATATTCAGAACACTGCTCCTTAATTGGAGAATAGTTATTTGACTGCCGTCTGTATGTATGAAGATGTTAGCTAAATATACTTAGAAAAATTTGTAATGTAACTCTCACAACTCACATAGTGGAACTACATATTATTGTTGTTATTTCAAGTAAGTAATGGATAATTTAAAGCTTGGATCATGGTATCGTGTAGTCGAGCACAGTCGACTAGAACTTTTTGACTTGCTTACAAACTTAAAATTACTTCATATAAACAAAATATAATACAAATTCACAGCAAGTCTCCGCCAGCTTAAAAAAAAAAAACATCATTTAACTCAAGCGCATAGCTTTTAAAAAGTTACAAAGCTTCGCAGGTAACTTCACTTTTAAGGCAACGTCTGCGCAGTGGGGCGTGCCATAAGCAAAAAATTTAAATGTACTTTATTGATATTCAAAAGTTTGCGACAGCTCATATAGTCTCTTCTTCTGTCTGTCACCCACACTTGCACAAGTATTTTACACTATTTTAATCAAATTTTCAATGGACAAAAAATTGATATTGAACTTTTTAAATGTTTCATTATCTTCCAAAAATATATTGAAATCAGTTTCATTAAATTACTCGCAATACTAGAGCATGATGAATTAATATTATTAATATTTTTCACTAAGCTTGAAATATTTCTGTTTAAGCTGAAAGAGGTTACATAACCAGCAAATTATATATCAATGATAATTATTAAATGTAGTGTATGTAAATGTATATAAATGTTAACTGTATTAAAGCAGTACGATGATTGAAAGTTACGGGCGGGCAGGCACGAATTGTGGCGTGCTAATTTATACATAGCAAAAGCAGTTAACAACTTTTTTTTTTGCATTAATGGCGCGATATTACCACAATTATCACGCGAGCTGGGCCGTCGGTAATCTTCCTGCCCGCTCGAATGATGATCTCTTCGATACGAATCTGGTATACTATCATAGGATTGGAGAAAGGTAACATCTGAGAAGAAGTTAGCCAATCCGCGATGCACGAGTAGCTGGGACCACAATCTATTGGTGGTTTGTTTATAAAAATTTACAAAACAAGAGTGGGCCCGAGGCCGTTGGTATCTCTTCATTGACCGGATTTGTATTTCATGTCGTACTTCCTTGTTACATACACTGGAAATGACACTGCGTATTTCTTCAACATCTTTGTTCTTCTTCTTAAACAAGTTGCTAGTGCTGCTTACATCACTACTAAATAAACTTTCATCATCAGAGTCAAGAAGTTTAATACGGATAACTTCACCACCACCGATGCTATTACGCATGAGCCTAAGAAAAGAATTAGTACCCGTACGATTATTACTTGGATTGCCTCCCATAACTGCACGCAGCTTAGCTTCTAAACAGCTGGCTTTTTTGTCAATTGCTTCTTGCTCTCGTTCCAATGCTTCAAGCTCAGACTCAATGTAGGTAAGTTTTTCGTTCTGCAAGCAATGTGTTGTTTTTTAATTAAATGTTGCTGCAAATAAACAAAACAAAAACAAACTTTTTTTTCATGTTTTGGTGAGATCTTATCCACAACCGCGTTAAATGACTGCAAAGGACTAGTTTTAGATTCGCTGATTCTTTGGCTAGGACTCGTGCGGTTACTGCTGTGCTCTACCTTGTCGCCAGTAAGTGTTTTCTGTTTTATTAATATGTCCACTTTGTTACTCTCAATAGATACAGGTGAAATGGTCTCCTCAGATAAATTGTTGATTCGTTTCAGTTGAGTTGGAGTCACAGGGAATTCGGCCCCGCTATTTATAGGACTAGTTGGCTTATTGCGCGTCTCCAATATAAGTCGCCGTGCTTGCTCGCGTAATCTTTGCTGTCGTTCTTCCTATAAGGATAGCCGGAAATTGAAATTTATTTATTTATTTCCTTTGAGTCAATATTAATTAAATGCGGCATTTACAGCATTGTATAACTGCCGTCGTGTAAAAAGGCCTGAAATTTACTTACACCGTTTGCATCAAAGCGATCATTATTGGAAAACTTAAATTTTTCCATCATCACCTTTGCCTTTTCACTCATTTCTTTGTGACGCGTTAAAATTCGCTAATATAAATAAATTAAAAAATAAATAAAAAACACAAGCAAAAGCCAAAGCATTTACAAATTACGCAGATTAAAAATAAAATAATAACAACAAAGCTCTAGTCGAGTGTGCTCGACTATGAGATACATTGATCCCAACTGCAAACCATCCATTAGTTAGTTGTAATAAGAAACAAGTAAAATCGCTTTATTTGAGTGTGCACGACTAACCGATAGAAAGTTTTCCATCATATATGTAACTGCTTATTTTGAACCGATCGCTTCTCTGGCAGCTATATGTATGATTTAACCGTCCGATTTTAAAAACACTTGATCATATCAAAACTCATAATTCGCAAGTTTGATTTCCATTAATTGGACAAGAACAATTTTTTAATGGGATCAGGATATATATATCTATAATATAAGGACTGTTTTAAAAAATTAATCGCTGTAGGAAATATTAATTTATCTACATATTAACGCGTCGATGTCAGAGACTGCTCGTATAAGAGCTACAGTAACCAAATTTGGTATCATGGTTGGTGTAGTTCGCGCGCAGTACACAAATATATTTTTTTTAAATTTCCCCTACCACCCCCCCAATCCGAAAAACACGGTTTACGGGTGCAATTTTCCATCTATTGTCTTGAAACTCAGAAAGTATATTAATGAGTTGACAACTAATCAACTGCATTAAAACAAATTTGGATGCCACGCTCACAACTCCCACAATCGGAAGCGGCCACCCCTGTAAAGGTAATATTTGAAAGGTGCTACCTCAAGAACTATAAAAGCTAGAGACACGAAATTTGGTATTTAGGATTGTGTATAGTGTAAAAAATAAATATAAAATTTGTTTTTCCAATTTCTCCCCACCACCCCCCATAATCGATAAAAACGATTTACAGGTGCAATTTTTCACCTGTAGTTTTGAAATTAAATGTATGTACTATTGAGCGTACGACTAATCGATCTGCATCAACAAATTTTGGATGCCACGCCCATAACTCCCAAAACCTAAAAGTGCGAATAACAGGTGTTTTATTTGACCTATGGCCTTGAAGCTCAGCTAACACAATTGGCATCATATTATTGATCTACTGTACTAATGCACGGCCGACCAGATCAAAAATAAAGAATTTATAAAGCAAACAAGTTTTTCATTTTTTCTAGGATAAGCGCTAACAGCAACGACCTAAGGTGCAATTAGTATCCTTGACCTTGAAACTCAAAGCAGATGATTAGAATATTGTAATTTCTCTTATGTACTTAAATGTCATTAATAAGATGAAAAACAAACATTTTATAAGCAAACAAGTTTGAAATTGCTGATTTGCACATAAAAAGTGCGAATAATATGTGTAATTGATCTTGAGGCTCAGCATAGGTGATTGGCATCATAATATTGATGTACTGTACGCTAGCAGCTACACTTGGATCGGTGTATCTCGTAGTCGAGCACACTCGACTAGAGCTTCCTTACTTGTTTAACATTGTAAACCTAGCATGACCTTTTCTAATATAATTGGCAATTCTTACACTTCTGCGATTCTTAACATCATCACCTTAAATTTATTGAATTAAATGGTAAACTTAAGAAATAAGTTAAAGAAAATAAAATAAGTAGGAAAGCTCTAGTTTAGTGTGCTCGACTACGAGATACCCTGATCCAAACTCCAAAATACCCGCTATCGGATTTAGATATAACTTGGTCAAATTGCATGGATCATAGCCTAATTTATAACTGCCAAAATTGCTTGAAATAGCTTGAAACACAAAAAGATTTTTCATACGATTGATTTTATGACCGTTCGTCCCTATGGCAGCTATAAATTTTATCTGCGTACGATAATAGGAGATCTACATACTAAGTTTGGTATATCTAGCTCATATAGTTTCAGAGATCGTTTATACAGACGGACAAGACTAGATCGACTCGGCTCTGAGCGAGATGGGTCGGAGATGCCGCTTTCTGCCTGTTACTATACATAGATTTTCACAAAACAAAGAATATCCTGTTTCTCACATGTTTCTAATAGTATCAGGTTACAAAAACAACGCAGCAAAATATATTTAAGCATTTTGCAAAACTTCAGTTATGGTATTATCTTAAAGAAAAACTTACGTTTGTTGCATTAGAATCAAACGGTGCAGGCAAAGTCTCTTGAATATCCTCACTACCATCGCCATTACCTTGTATTATTTGGTTACCCGATAATGACTTTACAATTCCAAGTTTTTCTTTAGTTGGCGATAGAACTTTACCGAAAATACCTTTTGAACTTGTCACTAAAATATTTTTCATATCTTTTTTGCTTGTGGGTGATATTTGTTGTTGCTGCCAATATAGTTCATCATCTAACGAATTTTGGTGTAAGAGCTGAGTTTTGAGGTGTGAAAAATTCATAATATTTTGTGACATGTTGTCTGACTTATAGTTGCCGATCACGTAGCTAGACTCGTCTGATGTGGGCCCTGTATATTTAATCCAGAAAGATTATAAGAAATACAATTAAGGTTATCGAGTGAGTTAACTATGGGATACCCTGTACCCAGCACTGAAATAGCAACTAATCACTTAGGACTGCAACCAAAAATCAGCAGGAGGTTGCGTACTAACAGATAAGAGAAGTCTTTTTAATGGGTACAGGGTATAAAGACATAAGGGTACAACAGAAAGACTTACCAATTTGTTGAATTTGTAATTGCTTTCCTGTGAAGTGTGCTCGCAACTGATGGAGGTACGTCATTACCGCTAATTTATCAGGAACTGTCAACAAATTCATGTCTCTTGGCTCAATAACGCGAGGTATACCCAATGCTTCCGCCACATCGAATGCAATACGGCAATTCCCAACTACGTCATGTGCACTCAGTTTTGACATGTCCCTATTGTAAAATATAGTATGGTATACATACACACCTAGTTGTTTGACTACTTACATTAAGTGCGGCATAAAATGATGAATAATTGCACAAAAAGCCATGCCGTTCCGCCAACTGGTTGTGAGGTTTGTAACTTTAACGTTAGGGTAATTTTTGGTTATATCTCTGCACCATTCTAATAAGTCTTGTCCAGGGGTGTTATCCTTAAGAAAAATTTGTTCTTCTGGCTTAAAATTGGGATTCTCATTCGTATTATTTCCCGTTGTAAAATTACTAACGGTAGATATCGTTTCATGATTCTTTTTTAAATTTAATGGTTGAAGTTCAGGCCGTTTGCTGTTGGTTGCAATTGTAATATCCTCGGTTAAATGGCTTTGCGTAAATGGATCAGACATATTTGTAGATTTTCCATTTAACACTGCAGAAAACTGATCGACAAAGGTTTTATTTTTCTCGAGCATGTCAAAAGTATGGCCTTCCTTCTCAATCTTAATTGCAATATGTTGGGTACTCTGGCTGCATTTAATCGAATCAAATATTTTTTGCTCTACTTGCGAAGATTTAACAATATTGTTAACTATTTTATCGCGATTTAGTTTTGGTAACTCAGCATATTTTTCTTTATTTTCTTGGACAACTGTTGGTGTTTTGAGCGTATCAAGTAATGGGGACAAAGCTTCAGATGTATTTATTACATCAGCTGAACCAATAACAATGGAAGATTGTATTCCTCTTGTCCTTTGTTCTTCATCAAAATTTTTTATTTGTTCAAATTGCAAATGATTTAAAGACTCAGCCAACGGAGTTGGATCTTCAGATAATGAAGGAACTAAAAATTAAATTTCGAGAGCAAAAAGTGATTAGTGTATAATTCTAGTAATTAAAAGTAGTAAGAAGAATGCTCTAGTCAAGTGTGCTCCATTTCGAGATTACCTGATCCAAGTTTCGTCTAGTCGAGTGTGCTCGACCATGGGGTACCCACTATTTTTTATATATGGATGGGATCTGCGACATCTCGTTCTACATATATTTAGGCACATATTTTTCAGCACTTTTGCAACGGTATAAAAACAGCGACAACGGAAAGTTTTTAAAAATTAATTTGGCTATTAGGTAAGATCGTTCTAGTCAAGTGTGCTTGACTGACAGAATGTCTCTTCTGTATAGGATATTTAAATTCAAAACAATTAAGATTGCTTGAAAAATAAAAATATGTTATGCAAACAATATTTTTTGACCGATAACAACTTTATATAGTAAGTCAATTGTGGTACGTAGATTTTATAGATGATATTGAAAATCATAACCGTCAAGTTGGGATCTCAAGGATCTTACCGCTTAAAGGAGTTGGCACATCAATACAACCATTTAAGCACGTAGTCATTTGCTCCAATTGTTGCGTAAAATCATACAAATTGTCCGATATTTCCTCAGAGTTATCTAAGTCGGGTATGTCCTCCAAATCATCAAGGGGGGCTACATCACAGTTGTTATTGACTGACATTAATGAGACAACACTTTGCATATCCTCATCACTGGAAAAATACTAAAATAATTAATATATTTTAGTTTTTAGTTTCACAACTTACGTTGCCTTTCCTTCACGTAAAAAGACACAACTGATTGTTAATTCCAATTGCACTGCTGTTATTTTGCGAGAAAGGGGCTTAAGGTGTAAAGTAAAACTTTGTTGAGTTGACTCAATGCTAGCATATTTACGCATGTTGATACTTGCGTTGGCCAACACGCGTTTTTTCCCCAATAATGAAATCTATAAATATAATCAATGATAATAAAAAAATTACACTTTACAACAAAATGAACAGTTTTTTGTGATCGATAGGACCTTTAATTTCTAACATAAGATGTTCTATTCACTACGTCCCCCAAATAAGAATATATTTTTGAACAAGCCAATGCGCCGATTCACACAGCTAGTATTGTTTGTGCACCATTTTCGTCACACGGATGTAGTAAATATCTGAAAATAGTTGATATCAAAGATGCCTCAAAAATTATTTTCACATTACAATTCTAGTTCCCACAAAACCCTGACGATCCACGTAGTGGATTAAGTAATGTTTATATAAATTTTTGGAAATTATATTAATTATACTCAGAATCGTTACAAACAAAAGATTCATTACTATGAGATACCCCGATATATTCTTGATCAGCATCAACAGCCAAGTCTATATAACCATGTCCGTCTTTCCGGTTAATCATTTAACTCACAAGGTATGCGTTTATACACATCTGTCTACTATTCAAACACAATAATGGTAGATCATAATAATGGTTCGGAAACCAAAAAAGGATAAAACGCAGTCATCTATTAAACTGTGTGTCAACATCGCATTGCAGAAAGATGAACGACATTAAAGTAACGGGAATACTGAAAAATAACGCACAAGCATTCGAACGATTCTAGCTGTTTGAAGTTATATAAAACAAGCCAGGAAGCTCTACCCAATCCAATGATAGCTGCTAGCGATGTCGACGTCGCTGCTGGAGCCATGTAAACACCAATGACAAACTTGTTAGCTCTAGAAAACCTACAATTTAATCCGATAGACATAAAATTGGTACAGTAGATCAATAATATGATTTCAATTATGTTTGTTGAGCCTCAGGTGAAATCTGCAAATTATATGTGTATGCGAGCAAAATACACCAACATGGAATCTGAATTTGGTTACTGTAGCTCTTATAGTCTCTGAGATCGGCGCGTTCATACATACAGATGGAGAGACGGACAGGGCTAAATCGACTCGGCCGTTGATGCTGATCAAGAATATATATATGTTATAGTATATGTAGCGATTTCAAGAATCGATGCAACTCAGCAATTTTAAACTTCTTTGTTTATAAAATGTGTCTTTTCGATCCGATTGATACCATATTAATGCATTAAAATAATTATAATATTTCAATCATCTATACCAAATTTCAAGGCTCGGCCGTTAATGCTGATCAAGAATATACATATATACTTTATAGGGTCTAAGATGTCTCCTTATGCCTTTTACACAAAATTAGTTGACACAAAACTATAAAAACCCTTTTCCATTTTTCAAAAAGTTCTTCATTCTCCAATCATTAAATTTAAATAATTAATAACCTTAAATTTTGATCATTTTGCAACTGCGTATAAGAAAGTGAAATAGCAATAAACAGCAGCTGTGTATACATCCCGATTGCCTTACACACACAAACAAGGGCACAGCTGATGACGGTGACGTCATTTATTACTTATTTCTGCCCATAGTTTGGTTTGTGCAATGATAGCTTACAATCATTCTAATATGATTTTTGTGTAAAATATCTACATTTTGGCCACTGAAAAAAATTGAGTCAAACATTGTATATTACACTGTTGAAATGTTCTGTTCAATTTTTTTTTTTTATAATCTGAGAAACTATATTTTTATTTTGTTTTATGAAGATAATTTTCGTTCTAAACTTTATAAGGTCACGGTTCAAAGGATATCATAATAAAAGCATAAAGTACATAGGCCCGTGCGGACTACGGGATAGGGGCTATGGGTTACAGATTACGGGCTACGAGCTACGGGATACGAAATACATCGGTATTATTGTAAAGAAATTAACAGATAATTACATTTATATAGCTAACTAGCAAGTTACCCGGAGCTTCGCACCCGAATCAAGTATAGAAAATTGGATAGACTCGCTCTGTATTTAATTGTTTAATGTAAGGTTTACAAATAAATGTAATAGCAAATTAGAGAAAAGAGAGAATCACCCAACCCGTGATCTATAGACCGTGCCCCGTAGCTCGTACTATCTAACACGTAACCCGTACTCCGTAACCGCTAGTCTGCACGGGTCGATATATTTCATGGTATTATCATCATGTTATAGTTTGAACCTTTATAAGGATTACAACTACCTACAATAATTATAACCTGTATAATTACAACAATTATGATCATAAAATAAAAATAAATAAAAATGTTCTCTTTAATTATAAAAAAATGCAGCAGTATTCATTCCAACACCCACTCACTGACTCGCTCTTTTTCACCGTCCAGCTGAGTTTAATGCAAATATCGCAAATAAATTACGCAAACGGTCACAAAGAAATAATAAATAATAAGAATAACAGAACTGAGCAAGGCTTCAACTAATATCAGCTGTGCCTTGCGAGCGAGTTTGTCTTAGTGCTCACTTTGCCTCTTTTTTTATTTTTCTATTTCTATCCGCATTTTGTCTGTCCGCTCACTGCGCTAATTCAAAGAGCGTAGCGTGAGCTATAAAGTGTATGTATTGGTAACTTTGTCTCTTCTCAGAATCTATACATGTGAGCGCATTGCCTATTACTTGGCAACGGGGGATGTTTTTACAGGCTACTGTCTCGCACTGGCAGATATAAAACGATTAAAATTTGGGGTTTTCAAGTTGCAAATTTGAAGTTTTTGAGTATGAGGAACTCTTTTATTTCTCAAATAGTGTGTACAAACCAAATATGAAAGAAATAGCCTTAGAAATAAGAGAGTTGGGTCCAAGCTATTATCCCCCTCTTGACCCACTTCGAGTTTGGTGAAATCGCTTTTAAGTGCTCACTTTCACTACCAAATGTAACTTCTGTGAAAAATGCAGCTCTGTAGGTCTTACCGTTTAGGCTGTGCGTTGATTGCCAATCAGTCAGGACAAACGATTTTATATATATATAGATTTATAAGTAAAATTTTGTAGAAAATTGTTTCTCACTCGCTCTTTTTTTCCAAGGCCACCTGAGTTGAATGCAAATATTTCATTCGAAAATCGTTATAAAATTAATGTAAACTAAACTCTAGTGGCCACAAAAAAATAATAAAAATAACGGAATTGAGGAAGGCATCAACGTATATCAGATGTGCCTTGCTCATTATGTAGTAAACAAAGCCTGTGCTTGTGAACGTAAGCTACAATGTGCATCTATTGGTGATTTAGCTTTGTTTGTGAGAGCATTGCCTATTGCTTAAGCAATGGGGATGTTTATACAGCCTACTGTATACGATATCAATTCGCGATTCCCAAGCAAAATTTTAAGATTGGAGTATGAGGAACCTTTTTTGTTTGTTAAACAGAGTTTACAAAACAAATCGGTTTAAAAATTAGAGATTTGACTTTTTCAACTTGGAGTTGAACTTTGGAGAAATCGCAAATGTAACTTCTGCGAAAATTTAAATTCTCCAGCTCTTACCGTTTTGGCTGTGCGTTCATTCCCAATCAGTCAGTCAGGACAAATCCTATTATATACATAGATATTTGTTGTGACAATGGCTACTGTAAAGTAGTAATAGAATTTCCTATGGAAGAGGGATGTACTCGAACAGAACCAAACAATTTTAAAGACTGATACTGACGACCATTGATCGGGTCAGGCAACAAATAAGTCATCTCAAGGAAAACTTAAGTCAGCAAAGTCTTACTGACTTCTTGTCAGGAGAGACAAAGTTTCGGAAATTCTGGACGGTAGAATACACCGTGCAAGCCTTAGAGGCAAAATATGAGAGTTTCGCCTTCGACGTGGATGAGGTTGAGATTCTCGAGGCCGACGTCGCTGAATTCGAGGTAGTTCTGGATCAGAAATTCCAAGAACTCTCTAAGAAATCCGAAGTTCTAACATAAAATAGAACTGCCTCATTTCATTAGAGCCAATTACAGTACAGAACAAACTAGAGAACAAACCTTGAGTAGAGGTCACACAGAAACTCATACCAAGTGTAAACAGTGATCATAAGGAGACATCTCCGACCCCATAAAGTATATATATTCTTGATCAGCATCAACAGCCGAGTGGATTTAGCCATGTCCGTCTGTTTAAACCAGAGGATCTCAGAGACTATAAGAGCTACAGTAACTAAAATTGGTATCCAGGTCCGAATACTGTACGCGCAATACACTAATTTTTTTTTAATTTTCCCCTACCACCGCCCTCATATGAAAAACGATTCACAGGTGCAATTTTTCACCTATTGTCTTGAGACTCAGAATGTATATTAATGAGCTTAAAACTAATCGATCTGCATCAAAAAATTTTGGATACCAGGACCACAACTCCCACAATCGAGACCTGACCCCATTGTAAAGGTGATATTCGAAAGAACTATAAAAGCTAGCGACCCAAAATTTAGTATTTAGGATTGTGTGTAGTGTAGAAAATAAGAGATAAAATTTGTTTTTCTAATTTTCCCCCACCACCTCCCTCAATCAAAAAAAAAGGAGTTACACCCATAACTCCCAAAACGTAAAAGTGCGAATAACAGGTGTAATTTTTGACCTATGACCTTGAGGCTCAGCAAGCACAATTAACGGCCGACCAGATCAAAAACACAGAATTCATAAAGCAAACAAATTTTTCATTTTTTCTAGGATAGGCGCTAAAAGCGACAACCACAGGTGCAATTATTATCCTATGACCTTGAAACTAAATGATTGGAATATTATAATTTATCTTTTCGGATCAAAAACGAACATTTTATAAGCTAACAAGTTTCAAATTGCCGATTTGCACAAATTTCAGCTTTAGGTGTAATCACCACCTACTCGCTACATACACTAATCGATCTGCATCAAAAAATGTGGGCATGGCTACCATGCCCACAACGCTCCAAATCTTAAACCTTGAATAAAAGGTTAATTATCAACAATTTACAATTTTTGGTATTCAGGTATTCCTTACTAAATCATTAATCTAACCTGTGAAAATAATATCGATCGCATTAAAACTTTGCTTCTACGAGCAATTGCATCTTTTACCAATTTCATGTTATTTTCACAGCAGCTTGGAAACTTAAAAATAATATATACGCATACATGTGTACTCATCATGGTCAAGGGAGCGCTAGAATTCAATGTTATTGTTTTCGTTTCACTGTTTCAGCTCAAAGGATTTAATCGATAACGATTAATCGATAATACGATACGTTTATCGAAAGTAATTTATTGATGATCATTTTATTAATTTAATTACAATTTCGGTACTAAATTCATTAAAATATTATTTTATTGAGCTCTTTATATTTTAGAAAAGCCGCTGTTATGTTTGTTGTATTCATTATTTACATTTAATAATCAATTTATGTAATTTATGTAATATTACGGCACTACGCGTATAGTATTTCAACATGGATACCAAATTTGGTGTCTGTAGCTCTTATAGTCTCTGAGATACTCGCGTTCAAACAGACGGACAGACGGACATGGCTAAGTCCACTCGGCTGTTGATGCTGATTAGGAATATATATATACTTAATAGGGTGGGAGTTGCCTTCTTCAGTCGGTTATCAGTGTAAAAACCATATTAATACTAAAATTCGATAAAGGTAAAAGCTGGCTACATCTTTTGCAGTTTATGTCAATTTCTTAAATTTCGACTGCTTACATCTTCAATTATAAAAGTCCAGTCTTTGTCCTCAAGCTCGTGAGTCCTTGGATCTTTGAATAATGTGACCGATATGGCATGATTGTCAGGTACTGGCCATGTTATGTTACCCACCAACGGGTTCATCATATCCGGTTCCCACGGCAAAGGGCTGCTTGCAACTCGTCGTGACCGTCTTGTCCATACCACTGACAAGTTAGACGGTCTCCTGAGAAATGAAAATATATAATACAACTTCGTTAAAATAAACTTAAATAATTTAATTCCAGCAAGAGCGCTTTTTTAAATGTGCTCGACAACGATACCCGACTTATATTAACTATATATATTAAATTAAATTTTCCCCAACATCGCGATTTTATGTATAAGCAACTAGCCGGTAAAACGGAGCTTCGAACCCGCTCAAGTATAGAAAATTGGGTAGTCTATGTTTTTAATTATTTAATGTAAGGTATACAAATAACTATAATAGCAAATAGGATAAAAGAGCGGAGCTCATACCCTGCCCGTATCCCGTATACCTTAGCTCGTATCCCGTAGTCTGGTATCCCGTACTCCGTGACCTCCGTCTGCACAAAAGGACATAATTCATGTTATGAATCTTTTTAAGGGTTACACCTACCTACAATTATTGTCACCTTTATAATTACAACAAAAACTATTACACCAATTTAAAAACAAGTAAGGAAGCTCTAGTCGAGTGAGCTCGACTACGATCCAAGTGCTAGAGATGTCGACCTCGCTGCTAGCTCCTTGAAAACATCAATGACAAACAAGTTTGTTCTAGAAAACCTACAATTTTAATCCGATAGACATAAAATTGGGACAGTACATCAATATTATGATAAAAATCATCTATGGCGTTGTGGGCGTGGCACGCAAAATTTTTTGATGCAGATCGGTCAGTCGTAAGCTCAATAGTAAATGTAGCGAGTTTCATCAC
>JBANCX010000334.1:0-20267 GCA_037040065.1 Dettopsomyia nigrovittata
TTACCTGATATACGCTCTCCAGAGCTAAATACAATATTGCCCTTAACATGCTTGACCTTGGTCAAAGCGACAAGCTTAACATCCGGATTTAGGGTTGTATAGCGATCAGCATCCGTAACCGATTTAATTGGCGTATAATATAAATCGCTTGCGCGCAGCTCCTGTGACGATGGGGCGGCCATTGTGCAGGCGCTGAGCAACAAAAATGGCAGCAACAGCGCTAGCAACATTTTTAGAAACCAAAAAAAATAAAAAAAAAACAAAAAACAAAAAAAGTCCAAAAAAAGTGCAAACAATAAGAAATTGTTATTTTGGACTTTTTGTGGCTTTCTGCGTTAGTCTTCTGCTTGTTCCAATCGATTTTTTTTTCTATTTTTATTTCTTTTTTAAATTTAATTTTTAATTAAAAATTTGTTAAATATTTTTTGTTTGTTTGTTGTGTTAAAGAAATATGCCATCCGCGCTCTATGCAATCTATTTGGCAACTGTTTTGTGCATTGGCTGGAACAGTGGATGGCTTTTATACGACAGCTCTTATCGGCGGTCAGCATTTGATAAGGTAACGCGACAACTGAACGATAAGCTTTTTAAAGCCTCAATAGTATGTAGTATTGGCCATGGTTTTTGGCTTTTCATTATTTTATCGTATTTGCCGACTGTTTTATAAATATACATATATATATATATATATATATTTTTTAGCTATTAATTGGCAATAATTCGCTCAGTTTCTATTAATAGAAACACTTGACGGCAATTAATTTTAGACATGGCCTAAGCCACATAATCAATCGTTTCAAAGTAATTAACTTAATTATTATTAGCAATCGTTTGTCTTTATCAACCCTGCCCTCTGATCAGTATTACAATATTCCAAAAATCCATCTAAAGATATCAAGAGAGCAATATATTATGCACTTTGGTAGTAATTCCAGTTAATACTTGCTCTAATACAACAAGCATTATATTCAAATAAACACTTCAGACGGTCTTCTTAGTTCCGTCTTCGTGTTGTCCACTTCAATTCTATTTATTTGCCTAGCTTTGTGCGTAGTTCGTGGCCGTTGATTTTTCCTGTTATCAACAATTCAAATTATTGAAAACAAAAAAACGTTACAAATGTAGTTCTTATGTACTTAGATACATTTATCGTATTGCATCAGCGAATACAATGCCAAATACAATGTTAGACTGTCTACAATGCTGTTCGACAATATAGGGACATTTAAAAGAGAACACTTTTTGAAAAACTCTTTTTTTTTTTTTTGATAAAATATCTTTTTTCTTTTAAATTCTTTTAATTCTTTAATTTATTTCATAATTTTCAATTATTTATTTAGACGTCCTTTCAGGTCTACTACAGTATTGTGCAATTCTTCCCGCGGGCATCGATCTACAATCGATATATATCGATTTACAAAAAAACCGGAAATTCAATTTAAATGTTTGTTTGACCTTCAGCTAAATTTATAAATAATTATTATTGCTTAATTATAATATTGGACTATTAAATATTTATTTATTTATATTATTATTAAATTTTTTATTTTATTACATAAAAATTTTATAGATAATAACATATTTTTACGAAAAACTTTTTAACTTTACATTAATTTCCTTTAAAACTCAACATATTTAAAAGAAAAAACCTTTTTTCTCTTATAGAAAATTATTATTATTATTTGATTAATCAATAATTGACTTAATTAAACATTATTTTATTAATAAATCTTTAATCAATATTATTTGAATTGATTATATTAAGTTATTTACATTTAAAAATGAAAATAATATTGAAAAATTCTGCTTCAAATAGAATTTTTCACATTTAAGATTGTAAAAAATAATATTTAGTTGAAAAATTGTATAAAAAAAAATATTTTCCAATTGTTTGCGGTATCCATTTAAATATTTTTCCCAATTAGCTAAGTCTAAACAACCCAACTCTTCAGCAAATTCCAGGATATACAACTATAGATTTAGGTCAACCTGGCAACAAACAAAATAATAATAAAATAACAATACAAATAATAATAAAAACAATTAATCATTTCCCCATTGAATCAGAGTGTTATTCCACAAAACAAAAAACAAACAAAACAAACAAAAATGATTCAATTAATATTAATATTGATAAATATCATAATTATAATGTATTTTATTTACTTGTACAAATAAACATATAATTCAAATTTAAGTTCTTATCGAATAATATTAAATGGGTTGCTCTGGTTGCTCTGGTTGTTGTTGTTGTTCATTTTCTCTTCATTTCGCAATCTTAGCCTTGATATTATACATAATTGCGCACAAAAAAATTAACAAAACAATCTAATAAATGGGCAATGGCAAATGGCAAGTTAACCGACATTTTGACTTTAGCGATATCATCATCTGAGGCGTTGCTTTTTTAATATATTCTCTTATCATATGGTTCCATATAAAAAATAAACAAAAAAATGGGTTGTACCAAAATTTGGGGCAATTTAATTTTTGACACCATTTTTGGTTTTTTCTTCTAGCTCTTACTGGCATTTTCTTGCACATTTTTTATGCTGTGCGCAAAGTTCGACTACGTATTTAATATCTATTAATTCGAACAACATTTTTACAGGGTATTATATAATTTAAGACTACTTCATGAACAAATAGAAGACAATTGACTAAAAGAAACATATATTTGCATATTTAAAACTGAGGTTAGATTGAACGTAAGCCATCAGTCTGAAAATATTAAATTTAGTATAAAAACCGATTAAAATTATTATAACGAATCAAAATCAAAACATTTTCAGTACTAGTCAAGATGTGTGGGCGCGACACGCGTTTAAATGTGATTAATTATTATTATTATTTTTTATGCGATTTCTATTTGTTGTTTATTGACTTTATACGATACTCATACAATCTAGACGTTGATATCGCAATATCGCATTATATGACAGTTAATTAACTGATTGAATTTCATGTCCAAAAATAATACCAAATCACCACTTGAAACAAACTTTTGGTTCTGGTTCGAATTATGTCAAAACTTTTAATATCAATGACTGACAGCCACGAGCTGTCGTTCATTTTTAATTAATTTTGCATGGATCAACTTAAAATCATGAAATCTAATTAAGTTTTTAGCTAAAAATAGCAATAAAAATTTAAAAATTTTCTTATTAAAGGCTTCGCGCCTACATTACAGGAAATGCCATTTACTAAAAGAGAACACTTCAAAATAGTAAAGTGACTTTTATCGATAACACGATTTACAACAGATGGCGTTTTAGGTTCAACGACTGTAAGGTCTTGTCTTTTCGCATTGAAATGTAATTTTCTTTTTCTTTTTGTTGTGTCTTATCACAAAGTAATAGTTAGTATTATTAACTACCAGACAGTTATACGTAGTACTATATACGTTCCTCTAAAAAAAAATAAATAATAATAATACTACAAATAAAAAAACTTTCCTTTCAAAAAAATAGATCTTTTAACAAAGAGTACTCGTCGAACCAGTACCAGTCGCGTGATGGAAAACCAAAACAAAATAGTAAAATTTATGATAATTTCACCATTGAGCAGTACGGGAATATCCCGGGTCCCGGGTTGTCAGGCGTAGCGCCAACCATAAGCGTCATTGGCTAACTTAATGCTTATTTACGAGATCATTGAGCCCTGTTAAGTGGGAAGCGCGTGAGCATTTCAATCTATATATAATATACATATTATATTGAATCTTATGTTTCCTGACTAAATTGATGACTTTTTTTTTTTTGTTTTGATGAGAACCTAAACGGTAAGAGCTAGAAACTTCCATTTGAGCACTAACTATGAAGTAGTATGACGAAATTCCAAGCGCAAGTGTGGAAAAGTAATGAATATCCCAAAATCTGACTTTCTGACGGAATTATTATTGTTTTTTTTTTATCTGTGATTAAACAAATTCAAAATTGACCACAGCAAAGCGCGGCCGGGTATTCTAGTATCTATATATATGTATATATGTCTATAAAGTTATATGGCTGTCTGCTGACCGCCAGAGATTTACGAAGGCCCCCAAATGCTGAAACAAAACACAAACAAAATGCCCACAAAGCCTGTTCAAGAGCGTATACATTTCTATCTATAGTATATAACATTTATAAAAAAAACCAAAGAAGAAAAAAAAAAAAAAAAGATTTCCAAAACTCAAAAAATACATTTAAAGCTATGTAGTATATATATATATATGTACATATATATATATATATGTGTATGTGTATAAGATAATCCAACTGTGGATCTATTCGGAACCGAAATATTGTGCCTGATAGGCAAAATCTTCAGTTTGCTTGGCCTCCACAACAATGGAAATGAAACGTTGTCCAATGCCGCCGGCAATCACATAGGCATTGCCCTCATCATTATCCTGGGTGCAAATCAATTCAACAAATGTCACAATAGCGCCAACACCAGATTCTGGATAGGTTAGCTGTAGGCTAACATCTTTGCGTGCCGAATAATGATAGACATCGGCGCCTTGGGCTACTAAACGATCGCCTGCAAGTAGGCAATAGAAATTTGCAATTAATAAATTTTCATAGCATACTTTCAAGCGCTGACATACCCGACAAATGTGAGCCCAACGTATAACGCACTGATTGGCCACCAGCCCTCATCGTTGGCTGTTTAACCATACGCTCCAATTTCATGCCAGGATGCTGGGCAACAAACTCATGCACATCCTTGACCACAATAATATCACGCATCACCGTCTTGTCAAGGACCACACCAGCCATGCTGCTGCCCAACAGGCATCCAAACAACGCCACCAACAAACACAAACTCAATTTGCACATTTTGTGAAGTTTCTTTGATTTTGATTTTGATTTTTTATAAAATTTTGTTCCAACTGCTCCAAGCAGATATCACTGAATGAGCTTGCCAGAGGAGCTATCTTTATTATTTATAGTAGTTGACTGAATTAGTCTGCTGCTCGGCTAAATGCGAGCCTTTGATTTGTGATTCGCTTTTGTTTTTTTAGTTTTTTTGTTTTTTTTTTTTTTGCAGCGAATATTTCCTCTCCTCCTCTTTGATACTCGATGGGTTCCGGTTGATTCTTCGTGGTTCTGTCGCGCAGCTCTTATCTTGCCCATTGACAATTACCAATGACAATGTTTAATCCAACAACAAAAGTTATTGTTTATTGAAGGTTCTAATGATATTTAGATACTCTAACTATTGGAACTATTTTTTAGTTAAGAATTTACAGAGTTTTGGACTTGTTTTTTATGCTCGTATGGCAAAAATATTATTATTTCCTTAGATATTAAATAATAAATTTTATTTTTTCAATAGGAAATAAAGTAATTCTTTAGATACAAAACACAATTTTTTATTTTTTAAATATTTTTTGACTTTTTGGTAGATTTTTTTTATTTCACATTATCAGAACTCTATTACTTGTAGCACTAGGAAATAATAAAATACAAGAAATAATATCAAAAATCAATATTTTTTAATTTTATATAATAAATAAATGAAAATATTTCTCATGTTTCTTTAATTTGTTATTTATTTGCTCGATTTTTTTTATTTGTTCGATGTTTCTCTGAATAAATATTGTACAATCTCTAATTGAGAAAAGAACAAAAAATAAATAAAAAATATGTCAAAGAACATTGGAACTTCCCAAGAGCAAATATATATTTTTGTTTACAAACTTAATGAGCATTGTACAAGACCCATTTAACATGAATTGGAGGAAACAAATTGTCATTGATAAGGTGAGCGAGCATCTACTAGTAGTATTCCAAGCCCATGATTCCAATGAAAATCGAAAAATAAAAAAAAATAAAACTTCAATTAGTTCAATTTAATTGAACAATTGTTGAACTAATCACAGAGACCGCGTCATGTATCAGGCCATGTACCCCAATCATACTATGTAGTTCCTACCAACATTTTAGGCCTTTCCCCCTGATAAGTAGCCCAGAATCAAACCGAAAAAATACCGAAAAAAAACACCTGAACACCTTTTTGACAGACAGTAGCCATAATATAGAAAACTTAATTAGTGATAACTGACATATGATATAGTACTAAAAATATATTTTATATTATTTTTTTGTGTTGTCGCATACCTTCTAACCTATTAAATTAATGATATCTGCCAAAATTTGTATTATTTTTAGACATTTCGTAGAAGCCTATCATCAGAGGAGGCTTCGTGAGGACTTCCCTGGAACTGGAAACCTTTCAAGTGAAGCAGTCATTGCAATCATCAAAGATTAAGCAATTCAACCAAAGATAACAACTTTTTCAATATTGTTCAATTTATTCAATAAAAACAAATAATAATAATAATAATAAAAACAAAAAAAAACTTTTGTGATTCATTGAGTACTACAATGCTTAAATAAATTAATTAATCAGCTGTTGACACTCGATGGATGGATGGATACTAGAAGTTTCGGCTTATGAGACTGGTATTGTTCTCTATTTGCAGTGATTTAAGAGTTTGTTATCGATTGTTATTTACATTGATTATGCGATAAATACTATGCCAGTCAAACACTGTACCATTCAGCTGTTGATACAGTTCAAGAATATATATGTTTATATAGTTTATAGTCTAATTAAATTAATATTTATGGAAAAAATAAGTCAGAAAGTGTACTACGACTACCAGATACTCCTACTCGTAAATACCCATAAATTACTTACTTAACCGATTATTCCTATTTAGCATTTGTCTGATTTTGTGACAATTTTGTTTGAATCGAAAAGGTTTTTCAAACAACGATTGATTTTTCAACCCAAATAATAAATAAATATTTGAAATAAACTTGATTTAGTCACCAAGTTTCATGTCTCTAGCTCTTATAGTCTCTGATACAGACGAATAGAGGGATATAGCTAAACCGATTCGACTGCTGATACTTTATAGGATCGGAGATGCCACTTTTTCCCCAACAAATACTATAAATTATTAATTTCTCCCAATTTTCTTTATGAAAATTTTAAGAATTTTATACAAATTTGATCAAATTTAGACAAAAATAGATTATAATTAGAAAAATCTTGATTATATTTTTTTATTTTTATTTTTTTTATATTATTTCTATCCATTATTCAGACTTATAACTCTAGAGTTACATTCGAATGTAAATATTATATATAGAGACTATATACTGTATACTATATGTATATATGTATGTATACATGAATAGTACAAACGACACCGAGAAATGCGCGCGCTGCGAATTCGATTTACAATATAAAAAAAAATTATATCATTATATCATATAAACAATATTGCTCAGTTGGGATTAAAGTAAATACAATTATGTATATTTAAGAGAAATAAATTAATTTAGTTAAATTAAAGAAAATTAACAATTTTTTTTTTGTTTTTGTTTTGTTTTTTTAGATTTTCTGGAATGTGGCGGCAGCAAATAGATTTTGGGAATTATTCTTTAAAATCAAGTTTCTAATAAATATTAAATGTTTCGTTTTTTTTTATCAGTTTTCTTCTATATATATAAAATATAATAATAATAATAATAATTATATATTTTATTAACTATATATCAAATATATAGAAATTGTCTGGGCAAGGAGGCCTAGAATTTGAGCTGGCTTCAACTAAGTACTATATATGTAAGTATGTACTGCTCTCCATATAGTATAATATACTCGCTTACTTGCTCGCACACACAACTCGCTAGCGTTAGCTATCTTACTCTTAAACATGCACTACTCTCTCTCTCTCTCTCGCTCTCTTTTAGTCACAACAAAATATTTAACACACGCACACACGCACATACATACATATACATATGTCGTAGTATATACTTGTACAATATTATAATTATTTGATTCTGGCTTAGAAATCGGTTTAGCTTAATATACAATCTACATATATATGTACTTATATAAGATACTTATATGTATTACATATAGTTAACATTAAAAAAAAAAAAACATAAATTTATTAATTAATTTTATATCTAAAGAGAATTTTGATCAAATTTTGTTTTGCAGCCAGTTTTCAATGACTTAATAATGTTTGTAATATCAAAAGTAATCACAAATTAGTTACAATTTATAAACTAAATCGATTTCTAAGGTCAGTTGACTTAACATGAATATATAAAGTATATATAATATATATATAGTATGTCTGCATGTTATATAATTAACAACAATTCCATTTTTGTTATAATTTTTACTAAATTCCTTGTTTTTGTCTTTCTTTTATCTAAAAAACGAACGTTGTCCCACCTTCGAATTTGCTTTGCTTTGAAACCCTAGTTTAGATATTGCTTCAACAATGATTGGATTGAATTGGATTGGATCATGTTAATCATCAATATTAGATCTACCAATGCGGACGTATTTCCTTGAAGAGCCACTTTTGATAGCCATCATTGACATCGCATTGTCCAAGCGATAATTGTTGCGTTGTCGGATGCAGTGCCATGCACTTTTTGTGCACCCGATGCAACAAATGTTTGGTATGTTCATTATAGCTCCATGGTCCATCGACTGTGCCCAGACGGCAGACAGCCAATTTGATGCCCTGACGATCCGCTTCAACGCAACGCTCACCGACGCCCAGCTGTCCGACAGCATTGAGACGAACCAATTGATTGTTGCCACCGCCATGGCAATATGATAAACCCATAATCGCTGGCGGTTGATGACCCATCGAATCGAGACAACCATCGGAGGCAACTGAACGCAATTCGCCCCAATGTAAATTGGCTGGCAATGCTGGAAATTTATCGACCACATCGTAGGCAATATTATCCATAAACCATTGAAATGATTTGCAATTGAGACGTTTCTTTAGGGCCAACTGATCGGTTATATCGCCCATATCCAAATAGCGAGCAAGCGGCTCACGTGTATAGAAGAATTCCTTGTGTGTATCATCGAACCAGGTCTCTATGACACGCTTATAGTTAATGGTTATCAATGGACCTTTCTTCTTGTTGGCCAACTTGCCGAAATTGTAGGGCATAAAACCGCGATAGACATGACCAACACGAGAGCAGGGCACCCATTCGATACTGCCACCGCATTGCCAAATTTTAAAGCTTAGCTCAAAGTTCTCACCGCCCCAGACCAATAGACCGGGATCGTAGGCGCCCAATTCCAAGAAATATTCGCGATTGATTGCAAATAGTCCGCCCGCATGTGTCGGACTGCGATATGGTTCTGAATTGTGGGCACGACGACGCTGTTCACGTCGTGGCACCTCATTCTCCTTGTATAACATGCCCCACTCAAAGATGCCACGGAAATGATTGTCACTGCCATAAACTGGACGATACTCAAAGCTCTTGTGATCGATGCCATCGATTATTGGGACTGTCATGACCGTTCGATCTCTATAAATGGGCGCCAACAATGGTGGCAACCAATTCAAATTGACTTCGCAATGCGCATCCAAAAACACAATTACATCACCTGAAACAAAAGAATATTTAAATTTAGATAAAGATTGAAAAGGAAACAAAAATATCAAGAAAATCGCTAAGAAATAGCTAGATTTTCATGTGAAAAGTGTTTTTCGTGATTTGATCAATGATTTTTGATCAAAAAGTAACTGTTGTTGTTGGTAACGTTATAACCTTAAAACCTTATTGGACCTAGAGTCAATAATAATTGATTTCTATAAGTATGTATATTAAAAGGTCGCCAAAGAAAAATCAAAATAAAACCAATTTTTTTAAGGTTTTTGTTTGTTAGCTGAGTTGTTATCTATAAGGATCCTTGAATAGATTGATTTTATATCATAAAAGATACTTTTTAATTAAGATTTAAACTTGTCCCAGCACCCATAATTGACTGAATTAATTTAAATAAATCATTTTTATAATAGAAAAGCATTTGCTTTGTATTACCTGTTGCCTCCATGGCACCACGTGAACGTGTCCTTATCAAACCCTCACGTTCCTTATTCCGTATGATCTTAACAAGTCCATTAAACTGTTCAACATAACTATCCAGTTTACTACGCAAATTCTCCTTATCCGAATAATCATCAACAAGGATAATCTCATGAAGCACATGCTTGGGAGAACGATCTATCACCGAGTGTACAGTGCGCATTAGAACCGAGAAGCCCTCATTGTGAAAGACAATGATAACACTTGTTGTGGGCAAATCATATGGATAATCCCAATGTTTGCATTCCTCCAATCGTGTATCACGCACAGCACGATGCATTGATATCTCATCAGAGCAGGCAATATTCATGCCATATTCCATTTCTGAGGCATCAGCCACATTCTTTTTATCTGGCGATAATGTATGCGCATCTCCATTCTCACCGGGTCCGCTACGTGGCTTTAGATCTTTGGGCTCAAAGTTTCCCAGACCTGCAAGAAGAATAAATATTAAATTCTTGAGTAAATTATCAACAGCTGAATATACACAACACAAATACACAGAAATAGAAAAGAATAAAGAATTCAGCTTGTTTAATGCAAAGAAAAATAAATTATTAAATTATCAAGTTGAAACACTCGACCATGAGATACCCTATAACCTCAGCCTTTATTCTTGTTTAGTTAAAGAAAAGTTTTTGAAACCACTTTTTGATTATTTCCTTAAGCTTCGATGTAATATCATAATTCTATTAATTTTATAATAAATATAATAATTTTAATTTTTAGTTTAAATTTGCTAAATTAGCGAAATTTTAAATGATATTTGGTTCATTTGGTTTTTCGATGCGGTTTATGCAAATTTACAAAAAACAGAAAATTAGAATTCTGTCGGTTACTTTGTAGATTAGACTACCCTTCTGTTCAATCAGCTACGATATGTGCAGGGTATACATAGAGTTAAAAAATTGATAATTTCAAGAATTGAATGATAAATCAACAGAAACTAGAGATTAGCGTAATTCTGATATTTACTTTAGAGCTTCAATAAAAATATGAATATTCCATAGATAGTAGACATTAATTATCTATGTAAATTTTAAACTTTATGCATTTTAATAAAAATAATTATTTAAGATCAAGTTGATATATATATATGTATACAAGAATCGACATTCATTTAAGGTTTCTTTTGTTACAAAGTTATTTAAACCAAAATCAACAAATTAGCAGTTCCAATATGATATTGCTTATGTAAACAAACATTGAAATGAAAAACTCTTTTTGTTATCAATGCTGGGACATAATTGTTATAAAATAAACAATTTTTTATTTGTATTGTTAATACATACCATCGACCAACTTGGGCACCTCACGTGGCCTACTCTCCAGACGCTGATGACTGAATTTTGCACCGCCAAACCGTTGATGATATGCCTCTTGGACACGCTTATGATGATCACTCCAGTTGGCCAATAGATATAACAATGGCAGGATAACCAAAAGGCATAAAGCCATCCGGCAAATTCGACCGCTTCGTATATTACTCACACGCATCTCGGCAGCAAACAGACTCTGCTATCGATGTATCTTTAATTTAGTCGTCCGCTTTTATTTTTTTTTTTTTTAAGCTGTTGACGTGTCGGCAAAGCAGCACCAGAGCACCAGCAGCAGCAGCAGAGTAAGAAGCTTGCACACAACAAATTAGTCGATAGCTAAAGAATTTTTTTTTTTTTTGTGTTCTTTGCTTTGTTGTTACGTTTTTATTTTTTTTATTTTTGGTGCTCCGTTTAATGTCAATGTACGAATACACTAAAAAACAGTGTGTGCGTGTGTGTGTGTGTGAGAGCTATGCCGCTCACACGAAAGCGACGACGATCAAAGAGAGGTAAACACGACAACAATGATAAATGTATTTATATGTCTCTGGTATCAAAGTTAGCGGCTTAACGTTATTTTTTCTATATTTTATTTTATTTTTTTGCAAATAATTGTATGTATGCTTGCTGGCTAAGTTATAACGCTTGACTGGTCGATTTGTTGCAGCTGGTGAACACCTTTATGGCAACTGCAATGAGCGCGCGCGACATGCAAATATCTATATATTTGTATATATATATATATATATTTGCGGTGTAAACGTAAACAAAAAACAAAAAAGGTTTTTGTATTAACCAGGGGGCAGCGTAGTTGTTGTGTGTGTGGAACTGCCACGCGTTTGACGTTTTCTAGCACATCAGGTGGCAATGGCACATAAGCGCCAACTAGCGGCGAAAATCAATGCGACCGTTTGTTATCCAACAGAATGAACTAAAAAATGACTAAAAAATGAAAACAGTAACGTACATACTCGTTTCTGCGCAAATGTACGCATTTTTGCGCTAACGTCACAATGCGTTACGTTATGTCGTAACGTTAACTTCAAATGTTGGCGCAATTACTGATTGACATTTATCTATGTACATATGTATATACGAGTATTATATACATAATAAAAACATTGCAATATTCGAGCAGTTGCATTTATTTACATCATTTGCATACATTACAAAATTCAACAATAATATACATGTATTTACAATCAGTACGTATATGTACATACATATGTTTATAGTAATAGTTATTGGATTAATTATAGTATTACTATTATTATTATATATTTATGGTATAAGTTTAAGAGTTCAATAAATAAAATTCGATGCCAACAGTGGGCACGCAGCGTTTGTATTTAATGCTGCATCTTGTTGGACGTCTGCACCGTAAGAACGCTGCCAACGCGACGACGATCAAAGAATGGTTCCGGTTCGTTTAGTGCCCCGATTGCAGTAACAGCCGCAAATCCGCCATCTCCCGGATGATCGTTCATTGTATGCCCAGCCTTGCGTAGTTGATCGAGAATTTCACTTTCTACACCCTCCTCGTAGTCGACGCGCATCGGTATCAATTGATGATGCATACGACCATTGTTGATAGCCTCGGCCATTGTTTCGTTACGTATTAAATATTTCATTATGACCTGGAAACGAGCATTTCAATTTATCGATAACTCAAATTGGAAACAACGTAAAACAAATATTTGTTACGTTAAGAGCGCCAGTTACAAATACAATTTGTTGCGTTTAATTTGTTATTAATATTAAATATTATATTCGTAAATTTCGGATTTCAACTCGAAAAATCGAAATAAATAATTTTGTTTATCAGAAATAAAGATAATTTGGTAAGTTAAGAAAAAAAAAATGAAATTAAAATTGAACTTTTAAATATAAATTTAAAAAAAAAAAAACAAATTTTTTTATACGCACCGATGCAACGCTGGTTGTAATTTTGGTGCCGCCAGCAGCGCCAACCAGCATACGCACATCACCATTGTTATCGATAACAATCGCTGGGCACATCGATGACATTGGCCGTTTATGTGGATAAATATAATTAGCCGGAGACGATGGTACACCGAAACTATTGATAACGCCCGGCGTAGAGAAATCATCCATCTCATCATTCAATATAATGCCCGTTCGTGGAGAGCCCACCTTGGCGCCAAAGCTAAAAAAAATAATATAATTAAAAGATAGAATATTGAAATATTCCCAGAAAACAAAAAAAAACTCTATTTTCGAATACTCACTAAGTGTTTATCGTGCTGGTTATCGAGACAGCATCACCATTGGCAGCCAGCACATTCATATGAGCTGTACCGTGATCTGGTTCCACAGTAAAATCAGCTCCATAATAGACATAATCCTGTGAGGTCTGATCATCTTTAATGCGCGAGCGCACATCTTTGACTAGTTCACTGCTCAATATTTTCTCGACTTGCTTTTTGATTTTTTCACCATATTCCGGATCATTCTCATAGTCACCCAGATTGCTGCGCTGACCGTACGCATGCTTAAAGGTTTCGATAACACGTTGCCAATAGATTCCAGTATTTTCCGAATACAATTCGCTCATCACATTTAATATGAACGCAAGAATCGGACCGGATGAGGGCAACGGTGTTGTATACAATGTGAAGCCACCAGTTACATTGGCTTCCACATGTTGTTCACTATCCCAGCGCACTCTGAGAAAATTAGGTTTTAAGGTTTACAAAAGAGCTTTTAATAGTCGATAAATGAGTTTTCTCAAACTTAATGGCTTGCAGAGCTTTAAGGATAATACCACTTTAATGATCGTCGAAAACATACACGACTCCCTTAAGAGCTTTCAATATTTATAATGAAAAAAGCTTTCATTATGGAATAAATGCGTTTTACTTTAACTTAATGCTCTTGCAGTGCTTTAATGAACTAACAAAGCTTTTGGGATAACAACATTGTGATATTCTTAAAAGCTTTCAATACTAAGAAGAAGAGCGATAAAAGCTTTTTATATATCTTTAATGAATTTCAAGTTTTTATATCAAAGATTTAGTTCAATGACAAACCAAACTCAATCTTTAGAAGCTTTCTTCCCACATCTCAGCAACTTTTAATGAGCTTTGCTCAAAAATAATGAAACATCTTTCAAATATCAACTTTAACTCACTTGAATTTTTTCAAATCATCCAAGGTAATGATGCCACCCAATTTTTGTATATCCTCAACAAATTTGATACCCGTCTCACCGCCATCATAGAGCTCACCGGCGCCATTTTTAGCAATACGCTCCAAGGTATCCGCCAGAGTGCTGCGCTTCATAAAATCATTTTCCACCCACGCTTCACCCTTCTCATTGAGGAACACCTGCGATAGGGCCTCATCTCGTTTGATTTCCTTAATTTTTGATTTTATGGCAGCGGCCAGATATCGTGATACCTTATGACCCTCACGGGCCAATTTAATCGATGGCTGGAAGAGATGCTTCCACGGCAATCGGCCATATTTCTGATGCATTTCCCAATAGCCCATAATTTCGCCTGGGACACCGCCAGCCATTGCGCCGGTCACCTCCTTCTGGCCAACAAACATTTCTTTATGGGCCGCTGCCGGTGCCGATTCCCGTGCAATTACCGTTTCCACTTTACGGGTGCGTCGCGTATAAATTGTGGCCACAAAACCACCGCCAATGCCCATTGAATGTGGCAACATAATGCCCTCACAGAGCAGCGTTGCAATAGCAGCATCTACAGCTGAGCCACCATCCTGTAACATGCTACCGCCCACATCCGCACAACCGATACCATTCGATACCACAGCACCGGTTATATAACGAGTATCCCTCGATCTCAGTCCAAAGACCAGGCCAAGCGTCAAACCGGTGACCATCAGAGCGATAATAACCAGCCATAAAACGAGCTTCTTATTTAGTAACAATCTGCAAAACAATTATACAACAAATATAACAATTATATTTAGTATATATATTATACATATATAGTATAGGTACTAGTACCAAGTACTAGACTCATTCAATATTAAAATCAGAAACTATTTTATGAGTTTAACTTTTAAGTGGTTCCCCCAAGTGCTTTAGCTGGGATTTTATTCAGTATCAAAATGTTACGTACAATCGCTACTGATTATTCCTTCACGTTTCACGATTTCTTTTCTTTTTTCCTTCTGCTTCTTCTTATTATAATTTTTTAAATTTTTTTCTTATAATTTATATTTTTATGACACTTACTACTAAATACCCTTTTTTTTAATAATGACAGATACTTCTATGCTTAAGTTGAAAACTTATTTTATGAGTTTTCTTAGTTTTCTTCAAATATTTGTTAAAATTTTATATTTATTTATTCGATTTATTGTGTTAATATAACAAAAAAAAGGTTAAAGATTAAAGTATTTTTTTAGTTCTTTGAAATATTATTACTTTTCAACTTATTTTGTATTAAATCATTGTACTCGTGAAACAAATGTTTCATTTTCATTCAAGGAAAACATTACTGAAATGATTCAGATCAAATGATGAGAGACATATTGCCCGTTCCTATATGACTGTTGTATATAAGCGAAATTCTATTATTATTATTAAGAGAAATTCCAGAAAAAATATATATTTTATTTTTAAATTAATTGTTTCAATGTAAATACCATTCAAATAATATTTAAAACTATAAATACTACAAAAAAAAAATGTTTTATTTTGAAAAAGTAATTTTTTATGATGAGACACGTGAAATAGTTGATGATAAACAACAAAAATAAAACCAATTTTATTAATAAAAAGTGAATAATTTATGACGTTAATGAGTATAGAATATAAATATTTCTATTTTAAGTGTTGTCTAATGACAAAAAGCTGAAATCTTTTAGGGCAAAAGCGCTAAAACTTGTCGAATTTCAATCAAAACAAATAAATATCTTTATTTAGATTCTCTAAAATTACTTTATTGGATCTCTTCAGGGATAAGTACAAAGAAAAAAACCCATTTTAAGATACATTTTTCAAGCAAATGTCACAAAAACAAAAGAAAGTCTTCAACGGAAGTGACAATAACTTTTCTAGTTTTAATGAAATCAAATAAATAAGACCTATCTAAAGATAATCTCTCTATATTTCCCTTCAAGGAAAACCTTTTTAAAGATAAATTTCTCAAGTGCCATGACATTCAAAAAAAAAACAAAACAAAGCAAAAACAAAATAGTTTTAATTCAATTTTTGTCTAGAATTGTTGCTGGTCATTCGGTTCGTAGTACTCGTAGTAGTAGTACAATCCAGATATCTGTCTGGTACAATGTACATATGAGTGGAATATTGGGCTCTCTTATCAGTGCACGCTTGTTAGTAAATTCCAAAAAGACAGGTATATGACAAGCTAGGTGAATAGGTGCTACAGACATGAGATAATACCAGTCATAAAGATCTGAGACATTAGATGTTTTGTCATTAACGTTGACAGTTAGCATTAACAACCGATTTTCTATAATTAACGCATATACTCGTAATAGTATCTATCTATCTATAGGGAAGTATGTAGTTCTGTCCAAACATTATTTAACTAAATACATAGTTTATTGTGATCAAGTCTATAGATTAAGCATTAATATGAATTTTCTTTTTTGACATATCATTGTTTAACGTCATTTATGAATGTTTTTATTGTAATCCCTTTAATCATAAGACCCCGAACCATATTAGTAGTCTTAAATACCTTATAGAAGTATTTTGTTCTTGTTTTCTTTTTTTATAATCTTTCGGTAGCTTTTTGGCAGCCGCCATTCATTAGCTACATTGTCGGCATTATTTGATATTTAATTTTATATATTCCACAAGTACTACAATGTATGTATGGTAGGTATCTAGTATACTAATCTATATAATCTATATCTAATCTTTTTTAATAGTCCCAATATATGCAAACAGCTTCTCAAGTAGTGCCAAAAGTCGAATTAATAAAAAATAAAAACATCTGTTCCAAAAATCAACAATAAAAATAGTAAATTTACAACAAAAAATCTAAAATTTGCTTTTAATTTGTTTAGATTTTTCATTAATTAACTAAATAAAAACAATTGTTGAACAATAAAACCAACAAAAAAAACCTTTTTCCAACTTTTTCCAAATTTTTTTTATTCAAAATAATTAAATTCTCAACATGTGTTTTTATATAAAAGTATTTAAATGAATCAACAATAGTTTATTGATTATATAAAACCAAATTTTAAGGATCAAAATGAAAAATTCGACTGAAAATATTTATTTCACTTTTTTTATGCTTTAGGAAAATTCTTCAAAATGCTTAAGAAGTCTTAAATTATAGAATTTATGGAAAATTGAATTAATTTGCTTAAATGAAAAATTCGTTTTGAAATATTTTCTATTTTAATTTATTCTTAAATTTTAGAAATTAGAAAAATTCATAGAAAACTTGAGTGAGAGTTTGTTCAGGTATGTGGTGTCCTGTACCTAGATCACATCACCAATCCTTGGAATCCGGAGCTCATTCTCTATGTCTCTGTTGCGGATATACCAGGCCGCACCAGAGAAAACTTGAATAGAAATCGAATTGACTTTTTTTCTCAAGGATCAAAGTGCGATAATATTAAAAATTATCATTTATTTCAATAGATATTCAATAGAACTTAAATACAATTTTAAGAATTTAGAGTGAAAGTTTCTTCAGGATCTATTTCTCGAAAATCCTAATAAAATCATTAATTTAATAGAAAAACTCCAAGAACAAATGAACATTTAACTAGAGAAATTCTCAAAGTTGTTTAAAAAAAAGAGTCTTAAATTAAATAGAAAAACTCTGAAAATCATTTAAACATTTAAAGGGAACAAATAGAACATTTGTATTGCAAATATTTACATTTTTTATTTACTCTGATATTTCAAAAATAAGATAAATACTCGTAAATGCAAAAAAAATTCATGAATTCAATAGAAAATTTTAATAGAAATTCAAGATATTTTATGGTAAAAGTTGCAATGTTCTTGACCTTATATATGGAGTCTCTTATAAATAATGTTTCTCTATCAAATGCATTCCTATAAATAGTAATGTTCTCAATCAAATGCATTTAGTACAGTGCACTCGAGTGCATTCATTAATTAATAAACAAGTTAACAGATAAACACAAACACACTTTGTTCCGGTGCTTAAGGGCCGCTGACATTTGGTTTTTTCCAATCAGTGAACTGTGCCGGGTCCCCCCTCGTGTACAGGGTCCCCCATTATTAGATAGATCGGTTTGTCATAAATAAGTAAAAAGCTGAGCTTTAAAAGCTCAGAAACTTGACGTTGGGTTTTAAGCTAAAGTATATAATTTTATTGTTTGTATTGCTCTCTGTTAAATAATTTATTCAATTTATTTATTTGATGCGAAACACAACGAAAATAAAAACCAAAATAAAAATTCAGATTACGGCCAACAACGTACATACATACGTTGCAATAGGGTCAAAGTCAATGTACAGACATGTACGACGAGTATGTATAGAAAAGACAGGGTATTGTTATAGAGATAGATAGAAATAATGTTAAAATAACAAGAAATATACGTATTTATGATAATAGCACATCTAATGTTTTATAATTATTTATAATTATAAAAATTCACTTGTCATACACTTGTGCACACAATCAACGCTCACTGTTTGAATACCCTGTACAAATATTTATTCGCATGTTTTATTATTAATAATATTATATATTTATTATTAATTATTATTTGTTAGTTGTTATTATTAGTATGACGTGTATTAATATGGTAAGTGAAAGTGAGCTAATATTTGTATAGATTTGATAGATTCCGCTATTAACTGGTTCTATGTTATGTATGTATGTATTTATGTATATTGTCGTCATAAATACATATAGAAAGAACGAAACAAAATAGTAATAATTCAATAAAAATATTATCTTAATCTTATCGCTTGATTATATCCATAAATGGCTTTAATTAAGACGTCTTAAACAATATTCTTGTGCAGCAATATTCATAAATTCTATTTGGCAACTCTGTTCATATCGCTTTATATGCTCTATTATAGTATATACTATACTATACATATATACTGTACTAGTATCTTATGATACCCAATTAAGTCTAACAATAAAATTGGCTAATTTTTCAACAAGTTTCTAGGACGATAAGACGTTATGCGATAAAACATTTACAATATGTATGTATATGCAAGCAACAAATTCACAAAAATAAGTTAAGTTAACTATTGGAAAAAATAAGGCAATTCAATATAGAGCCCAACTGTTCGTAGTGCTATTCTATACGCATCTTTGCAACAAGTTCTTCAGATAAGAAAATTTCTCAATTTTTATTGTCAAGAACTTGATTTTGTTTTTTAGCACGTATGTAGGTATATAATATACCCTGTACACACATAAAACCACGATTTATTAGATTGAATAAAAATTTTATAATATCATTTATCGCATTTATCGCAGATTTCTAGTTAAGCATGATTAGTTTAGTGCCCCCCATCATTAAAATACACTCTCCCGATATAAACAAATTACAGGGTACTTAATTGCGATATGAAATTTTGATTGAATTTTGAAATTGAATTTTTTTTCTTGTTGTTTTTTTGATTAATTGTTAAAGTACTATGTTTGTTTATTGTTATTACTATTTCTTCATTATTACTTTTTTTGTTGTTGCTTGAGACGCTTCTGTTTTTTCTTGGATTGTACGACAACAAAAGATAATAATATGAAATATTACGAAGAAGAAGAAGAAGAAAGTACAGAATCTGTGGCCCACAGAACATTGCAAATGAGCGTTGAAAATTTTTAATTCAAATATTATCCATATATGTATGTATATCATAGGTGAACCGATACTAATTTAATTTAATTTCTATACTAATTAATGGAATTTTAAAAGATTTCATTTTAAAATTTATTTAAATTGTTTAATGCTTATACCCCAAACCATTGAAAAATGGAAAAGGGGTATATTAGGTTTGTGACAACTGTCCGTCTGTATGTATGAACGCATCGATCTCAGAGAC
>JBANCX010000335.1:2864-18955 GCA_037040065.1 Dettopsomyia nigrovittata
GAACTCGATGAGGATGAGCTGGACGAGGATGTCGATGAGGAGGATGAAGAGCCAATCAATGGTGTATCAATTGAACAAAGCCAACCACAGCAAGTGAATAACATCGATGATGATGATGAGGTAGATGATGAAATTGATGAGGAAGATGAAGATATCGAAGACGAAGATGTCGAAGAACTGGACGACGAAGACGACGACGAAGAGCAGCAGCTAGATAATGATGCAGATATGTTTTATGATATGCCTGGTGATTTTGCCGACATGGAAGTGGGCTGCGAGGAGGAAGTCTTATGCAGCGATTTCATTGATAATGATGAATATGCTGCCGAAGAGGAGGTCTACACCGAAGATCTCTAGAGAAAAAAAGAAACAGAAATCTGCTGTTAACTGACTTTTTATAGGAAAAAAAAGTATTGAAAATTGGAGATTTTTTTTTTTAAGCCATATTAAGTATTTTAGAGGAATCTGCAAAAGATTCACATTAAAGCCAACATTGTTTATACATATTAATCTATATATTTTGGCCATAGTTCTTAAAATTGTATTATTATTATTATTTATAAGCTAACTCCGCATAGAGATAATCCCTCAAAAACAAATTTAAAGTCCTCTCTTTCTCTCCCTACATGTCCTATGTCCTTCCTATTCGCATATCACTCACATTTTTTAAGTAATCTCAAATGCGGATTTGTTCCATTTTTAATTGATATTATTTTAAATTAGTATTAAGCTACTCCCATGTTGAGAGTATGCTGCTCATTGAATTATGGAATAGATCTATAATATATATATATATATATACACATATATAGTATCTTTCCTAACCCTCAAATATGTTTTTTTGGGGTTACGAAAGAGATTAAATTAATCGTTATCATAAAAAAAATATCGATTTTTATTTAAAGGAACAATGGGAGTCTCAATCAATCGAGTCTTGTAAAAATCATAGATTCCAATTGGCCAGGTTCCTTGGACTCTGCTTCGGCTATATAGAACATGCCGGGCAGCAAACAACCGCCAGCCAACATATTATCGGGTTCCAGTTTATCGGGTGGACGTATTAAAACACTATCGCCTTGATAGACATACGGCAATCGGAGTATCCAGTAGGCGCTCTGCGATAGACGCGGCATAAATTGACAGCCCAAGGTGAACGTATATTTGCCCACCAAGACTTTCGGACTTAGGATAACATTGACTGGCGCTTTGGGTGTCACGACATGTATGCGCATCAGTTGGGCCAGATAATTGTGCTGGGCACGGCATGGACATGGAAAGTATAAAGGCATATTATTGTTGATCACTTTGCTGCTGGTATCACGTTCAATGTCTGCACCACCGCGCAGCACTCGATCCGGACTGCACATCATGAAGCGATGGCCATGCGAGCATTCGTATTCGAATCCAATAAAGATTTTTAGCGATAGGCGATCGCCATGTTTGCGTTGATAGCGTTGGGATTTCTTCTTTAGCTGATGATGATGGTGATGTTGCTGCTGCTGGGGATGCTTGTGCGGCTGATTGAGACGTACATGCACATCCCAGGGCAGTAAGAAATTGGCGCCTGAGAGAAAACCACTTTGGAAATGCTCTTGCAGTCCGGTATTGTGGCTATAAATGGAGCTGGGTCCAACACAGGCTAGCGACCAGCTGGGAAACAGTGGACGCAAATCTAAGCTGCTGTTCTTGTGCACCAGACCAGGTAGATATTCTGTTGTGGACACTGGTTGTTGTGTCAGATCTGTTATGGATTCCTCGGGTGGTTCAACAGTAGCAGCTTCATCGTCATCATTATCTTCGTTATCAGCCAACTGTTCGCAGTGTTCCTGTAGCTCACTTGAGCTGACACTGCTGTTGCTCAGACTGCGGCTGCGGCTTCGACTTTGGCTTTGGCTTCTACTTCTGCTGCGACTTTCGCTGCTGCATGGCTGTGAAACGGCATCGAGGTCCTCATCAAAGCCACCCAGAGATAAGATTAAATCGGAGCCATATGTGGCCGATAGTGGCTGTGAGCAGCCATTGCTTAGCGATCGCAGATCCTTTTGTGGTGCGTCTTCCAATTCATTGATAGGCTGCGAATATGGCTTATCGGATGAAACGCTATTCTGCTGAACTTGCTCTTGCTCCTCCTCGTCATCGTCATGCACATCCTCAAACTGAAGTTCCGATTCGGTAGCCTTGCTAAACGCTGGCTGCGCTGGCAGATGTGGAAAAGCAGCCTCAAATTCTGCTGCTCTATAATCATTGCTGGAGGGCACAAATACCGGAAATTGTATCTTCTTGACCTTTACACACAGATTACACAAGCTGGCCATGTACTCATAGTAATCATAGTTTGCCTGCCGCAGCGTAAATGGATCCTCTCGCCGACCCTGTGTACGTCCACAATTGCAGCTGGAAATGTGCACTTTGCCGCTATTGTGCTTGTCATGCGCCATATCCTTGGGCTGTGTACAGGGATGGCCACGCAGACTTAGTTGCTCACAATGCTGTCGACCATCGTGCCAGTACTTTAAGCATACTTCCGTCAGCTTGGCCAGTGCTGCAGGTGCACAAGGACCACGTCCATCCTCATCAAAGGCAACTGTGGCATCTGCCAGCAGCTGTTGGTGCGTGACGCTGCCATAAAGAGCTGGAGCAGCTTTCTTATAGGCAGCTATGCCCTTCTTTAAGCCCGATTCACTAAGATGTAACCAAAATCTGTGGAAAAATGAAGCTAACTCTTGGGAAATCATTTGTGTGGCCTGCAGAACACTTACCTTCTCTCATAGTTCAAAGATTCTTCGAATTCCTGCAGATAAGTAACATAACGAGCATTGTTGGGTGCCTCATAATTCAAATCTTTAACATTCTCGATGAGCAATTTACGAAAAATGTCCATACAGCTCTGCCAATCTTCGATGTTGAGCAACTGCAGCTCAGCATTCGCTGGCAAATGCTTGAACGAACCCTCATCGAAGCAACCCTGCAGTGCATCCTGTACATGAGGTTCCAGAAACTCCCAAATTGTATGCTTCTTCTCATAGATATCTGCCTCTGATGGGCAAGCCTCATACGTATCGCCGTAGGGCTTTACAAAACCCACCCATGGTGCTAACTCCATTATCTCTAGATCCTCGTCCTCTTCTTTGAAATCCATTTTGTACATTGTCGCCTGCAAAGTTTCAATGGCATCATCTAAGTAATCCCTATGGAGCATCATATGCGCATTATAGAACACAAACTGTTTGTTATTGGGCAAAGCGACCAGCGAATTGGCTGCGTTATTGGTTACAATATTATGTTGACGCATTAGCTCATAGATGCTATCTTCCGTTTGGAACTCATACGCCGAAACCGATTCACGCACCTTCTCCTCATCCTCGGGATAGTTCTCGAAGAGAAATAACAATCGGGGCGTACACAGACGTGACTTTTCGCCCAGCAGATCGCCAGCTAATGTCTCTTGCAACATCTCGGGCAGAAATTGAACAATCTGTTGTTCGCGCACAAATTTCAACAATTGCCAGATGTTGGCCAATGTGGGATCCAATGTCTCGGCCGTCTCCACATAGACGAGTATGTGACAGGTGTGCAGGGCCAGCAACAAGTTGCGTAGAAAGCCGCAACGGATTTGCTCATAGAAATTATCAAAATTAATTATTTTTTTGTCACGCAGCATTTGGCTGCGCACAATGTCATCGTACGTGGTCTCAAAATGCACCAGGAGAATATTTGTGCCTGGCTTAAAGTAGCATTGTATCTGACCATCGGCTGGCACGTGATCATCGCCTGGTTCAAAGCCAAAGGCACTCATTTTATTCGCCTGCGTGCAATTGGAGCGCCCAATTACGCCAACGATAACCAAAGAACTCTTCAGCTTTAATATCAATGGCCTATTTTTGGTAATTAATGTTAAATATAGTTGTCTAATGTGGTTTAATAAGTTACTTACGCCACATCTTCGGGTATATCTGGATATTTCCAGGAATAATAGTTCTTGGAACTCATTTTACGCGTGCGGTTTTCTTACAAATTAAAAACCAAAACAAACGTAAACAAGTCGAGATGATAAGTTGACAACTGGCTATCGATTACGTTGCCACAATCGATAAGCGTTGTGCTGCCAAACAGCTGTTCACAATGGTTAATTTAAATATTAATATTTTTAGAAACATATAATAAATATTAATAAGATGAATATTAATTATTGTACGCACTGTGTCATAAATACGCTCGCGTATGATTTTACAACTAAACGTTACCAAAGTGGAGATGACACCAACATTACTATCGATATATTGTGCGCTGCCTCAAACGATAAGCGATATACCTTAACGGCTATGTCAGTTATCGTTAATTCAAATTCAAAAAGTAAAACACATCCGAAAAATATTGTTTGTTCTAAAGCAATTTAATTTTTATTTTTCTTGTAAACTTTTTGCCATTTATAAATAATATTTAGCATACCTATGCGTGTGTGTACTTAACATTTTTTAATATTAAATGAGATTAAGTGCATGATTAAGTATAATAATGTTGTAGATTTTTGTTCAAATTTGCGTGTTTTTTTTGGCTAAATGAGCACCTAAAATGATTTATATCCGTGTATAGAGAGAGAAATAGTTCATTAATACTATGTTTGTGTGTGTGTGTGTGTGTGTGGGGCATAATTAATGCATTTAGAGCATAATACAATCGATTATTATTAGAGAACAGTGCAAATTTGATAAACTGTTTTCATTCAAAAGACTTAAATTTCTGTTATGTGCTTAAATGGTTTATAAAATTTTTATAATATTTTTTATTTTTGTTCTTTTTTTGCCATATTGAGCACATTTAAAATACTTTTATGTTAGATTTTTATTAATTGCTAGAGAATAATTCCTAGAAGCTAATACAAAGAATTTTTTATATGATTTCGTGGAGTTGATGAGCTTGAATGCGTTTTATCAAAGGTATTTACAATGAAAATAATTTAATGTTTTGTTATTTTAATTGTTTATTTACATTGAAATTGTTTTCTGTTTTTTTTATTTTTTAATAAATTCTGTATAATTGTAATATTGCAACTGTCGGCTCTGTGGAACATCTACATAAATGAGAAAGTTCCTATAAAAGAAAATGAAAAATTAAAAACTATTTTTTCTTTATAATTTATTGAATTTTTCATTTGTTTCATATTTTATTACGCTTTCATATGCATTTATCTTACTCCACGTTTTGGCAGTGAACCTGAGCTTTCTTCTTCTTTGTCTTTGTCTTTGTCTTTCTTTTCTGTTCTTTCCATTAAATATGTTTTATATTTGTTTATTTATTTATTTGTTTGTTTAAATTCTTATATTGAAAGCTACAATGTTTAAGCACATATGATATTTTATAATAGTTTAATGAGAGAGACAGTTTTGAATATTAATGATAATAATAAGAAATTCTTTATATTTTTTAATTATTTCTTTTATTATTTTTAATAATAATTAGTTTTAACTACACACACATTTTGTTAAATAACTCAATTTGCAATTAGAACTAAGAGAAAATTTACTTTTTATTTGTTTATTATAATTTTTCAGGCCATTTATCGAATTATTTTTATATTTTTATATATGAAATATCATCACAAAATTGATGAAGATAATGTTTTCAATTAATATTTTCTTATGGCTAACAATGTTTATTATTATTATTGATGTGTTTTAAATTTAAAATCAAAAATAAACAAAAATTTGTTTGAATTTAATCAATTTTTTCGTTTGTTCTTGTTTTGCATTGTTCTTAAAGCAGCTAAACTTATAAATTAATTGTATTTCGCTTGCATTTATATTTATATTTAATTTAAATTGATTATTTTTTTATTTTCATTTTTTCTTTCAGCGAATTTACAACGTTTTTGCGCGATCCAGAAGATCGCTTATAAACTTCGAGATGTCCGATTGCGGGCGTTTGCAGACTGACAATAATCTCTGAAAAAATAGTTTTAAATTAATATTAAAAAATAATAGTTTCTGTTTCAAGACATACAATTAGATGAGATCTTCTTATATCATCTGTATCCATGTCTAAAATTTCATCAATGTCCACATCAATGGCCTCGCTCTATAAAAAAAAGTTAAAAAATTGAATTAAAAAACAAATTTTTCTTATTTTTATTATATATACTTACCGGCGGATCAAACAGTTTCTGCAGCTCATCGTATAACCACATCTCAACAGCCAAACGCTTCCTGATCAAGCTCATCTGATGTGAACCATATTTAGCTGTTAGAAACTTTTCACGTCGCTCCTTAACCTCAGCGCCCTTCTCATTGAAGTTTACGCGCAGATTTGTTCGATTCGGTGAACGTTCGCAGTCGTTCATTTGTTCTAAGCCACACTGCATGTTGTTGAGGTTCGTGTTCTTCTTCTTGTTTTCCTAGTGTTGTTGGTGGTTTGTCTGTTTTTTATTATTAATTAACACTGAAGCGTTTATTGAACTTGGCAAACAGCAGCAGCAGCAGCAGTATTAATTGACGTTTGCCTGTAATTGAATGCAGACAGAAAATTAGTTCGAGAAAAACTTTTTACATGACTTTCAATATAAATTGTTTATAATTGAATTTAAATTAAATATTATGTAATTGTATGTAACTGTGTGTGTGTGTTGAACTTTAATGCGTCATCGTGCAGCATGTGTGGCATGCAGCACCAAATACATGTTGGCCCAAAGGCATTTTACAAAATTCCCGCTTCTATGATTCATCCCAAAGAGCTTTCTTCATGGAGTCGCAGAGACAGCGAGAAACTGAGGCGCGAGCTGCTGGTCAAAGCCAGATTCTGTTTTCTTTTGTCTCTTACCTCGCTTTTGTGGCAATAAACAATTTGCCTCTGATTCATGTTGTATTCACATTTATTTTTTATATTTTTTTATTATATTTACTCAATACCCATTGATTACAAGTCAGAAAAAAGAGGGAGTTTTGCAGGCCAAAGAAAAAATTTGTAAAATTTTAAAAATAATTTAATTTTTTTCTTTTTTTTGGAATATTTATATAAATTTCTATAAATTTAAGCCATTTTCTAAAGGAAACTTCTTTTATTTTCAGAATTCTTTGAACAGTTTTCATTTTAAATATGTTTCAAACTTCATTTGTACAATATTTATATAAATTTCTTTAAATTGATGCAATTTTTTAATGAAAAACTCTAATATTTTCAATGTGGTATCAACAATTTTGATTTAAAATATGTTTAATATATTTTTATTGGAATAATTATACAAATTTAATTCAATTCAGTCAATTTTTAAGCTGTTTTTTAATGATATTTCAATAGTTTTCATTTAAAATATGTTATTTATTTAATATTTCTTTAAATTTAAGCAATTTTCTAAAGGAAACTTCTTTTATTTTCAGAATTCTTTCAACAGTTTTCATTTGAAATATGTTTAAAACTATTTAAGTGAAGTTTTTATAACAATCGTTTGATATATTAACTATTAGAGGGTATCTTCTAGTTGTTTACTATACAACTACATCATTTTTACTTATTATTATTATTATTATTGTTTAAGCTGGGAGAGCTCTTAAGAGTTTTGTGTTCATTTTTATCTAACTCAAAGATTTGACATGCAAACAACAGCAGAAAAACAAAAAAAAAATTGAAGAATAATTGCTCAGAAAAAAAATAATACAACAAATAAACAAAAGTCACCCTATGCAAAGATACTCTATAGTATATAGAAAGTATATAATATACACACACTCATTGGTAAATCTCATATCAGTTAGCTTTTGTACACGTTTCGCTAGTTAATTAAATTAATGTTTAATGCATGTGTGTGCGGCCAACTCTCTGATTTTTCGTTTTTCGTTTTTACTTTTTTTCATTGTTGTTGTTGACCATATGACATTTGACTTCTTCTTCTTCTTGTTCAGACACACCCACACACAGACAGACATTCGTGACTTTTTATTGATATGTGTGTCTGTCTGTGTTCTTTAAACAGATTTGGGTCGTCGAATAAAAGTTGTGAGCTTTGATGAAGATAAATGAGCGCCATCAACATAAAAAATACCAAAAAAAATACGAAAAAATACCAAAAAATAAAAATAAACTTTCATTAGACCCGTGTACTATAAAAATTTAGTTTTTTTTTTATATTATTTAATTAATTTTCTAGTTTTTATTTATTTCTAACTTTGCTTAAAAATGTTTCGAAAAATGGAACTTTTCTATATTTAAATAATTAATTAATGAAAAGTTCAATTTACATTTGTAATTAGCCAAGTTAATTGATATGTGGCTGTGCAGACCAAATTGCCAATCATTTTGCTGGAATTTGAAGTTCTTCTTGCTGCTGCTGCTGCTGCTGCTGTTTGCCTAATTTGAGGTTAGACACATTTCCTTTCACAACGAATTAGCCAGTAAAACGTGTAACAAGAACAAGAAGAAGAACATCTATTAGAATAGTATGTTGGTAAGACCTGAGCACGGGCTAAATTGAATCAAATCACTTACAACAACAACAACAACAACAACTTGTAGCCAAGACATGTGAAAATATTTCCCGGAAGTTTCCGCAACGTTGCACAAAGCCTGCTTGCCCCTCATGTTAGGAGGGCAACTAATACCGTGGGGGAGTGGGAAAAAATGGCGTCTGTCGACGGTTACAATGTTGTTACAATTTTTTGCTGTTTTTTTTGATGTAGTTAACTTTTGCAATTGTTGTGCACATGCAACGTGTTGCATGTTTAGGTTTCGGTTGTTTTTTTTTTCCATTTATTATTTCAGTTGCAACATCATCATATTTATGCAAAAATGTTGCCACAACATTAGATGTGGCAAGCAATAATAATACATGTACTTCTTATCTAATAGAAGAGGAAAACTAAAGAAAACTTTGCTTGAAAAACAACAACTAAGAAAGCTCTAGTTGAGTGTGCTCGACTTGCAGATACTACTCCGATATGCAAGCGACGCAACAACGCTTGCAGTGTTATCACATTGGAACGATCAATGACTAACTTGTTTGCTTTATAACATTTGCGTTATTCATCCGATCAGTTTGAAATTGATACTGTAGTTAATCAATATAATAACAATTATCCAGACCGCATCTCAAGGTCATTGATAAACAATTATACGTTTTATTTGATTTTCAGCGTTGTGGGTGGTATGTTTTATGACTGAAAGTTAGAAAATTGCATCAATAAATCGGTTTTCTGATTTGGATTCAAATTATATTATATAACTTTACTACATGTACATTATTTGAGAGTCTAGATATCAAATTTGGTGTCTCTAGCTCTTATATTCCAGAAGATACACGCGTTCAAACAGAAGAACGTGACTATATTTATATACTTTATCGCTCCGGATATGTCTCAAAACTATAATACCCGTATTTTCCGATATTTCGGGGTATACAAAGAAAATTACAAGTCAACGTTCAACATGCCTTTTGATAGTTGTTTGGGAATGCAAAGTAAATTTATTTTTTTGTTTTCTTTTCTTTTGAGATGCAACAATTACTAAAGTTTATTAACTGAACTAGTTTTTAGGGGGCGCCTGAGAACACAAAACCTTAATGCTATAATATCATGTCAACAGAAAAATGATATTTTTCTGTTGGTAGTTGTTGGTAGTGTTGTTATATACACTAGGCCATCGGATCTGGACAATTAGGCTTTATGTAAAGCAATTTCCGGTTATAAATATTATTTAAACAGTGAGAGAGATAAACAATAATAACCTAGCTAAAAGACCTCATACAAATGTCTCATATTACATGAGTTACTATATATATGTATGTATCTTGGGGGCACGCTCTCTCTTTTGGACAGTTTTTTAAACGTTTTTGTTTTTCGTTGTCATAATTGCTTAAAAAAAGAAGTAAATCTTGTCTCAAATTTCGTCTGTTGACTGTTTCTGTATTATATTTAGATGGAATTTTTGTTCGTATTATTATAATGGATAACAATCATTCACGAAAAAAGATACAAAATGAACGCAAAAAATTCGGAAAAAATTAAATTTAACTCAAGCGACTATTGTTATTTTTAGTTAATGCTCGAAAATAATTATTTAGTTTAGTTTAGTTTAGTTTGTGGCGTGGCGTGTGTGTGGCAAGAGCTTTAAAAAAATATTTTGTATTTAGCTTGCCACATTGCCCCAAAAACTAAATGCACTTTTGGCCAATAACAACGCAATTATTTTTAGTATTTTTTTGTTTTTAGCCAATATTAAATTTGCTGGAATTTTGTTTTGTTTTTCGTTCCCTTGAAAAAAGGGGAAATTCAATTTTCCAAAGCGACAAAATAAAACTTTTTTTGTTTTTTTTTTTTTGGGTTTATTTTGTTGGTGTCAGGTTCGTGATGTCCCCTGTTGCCATTGACATTTTTGTCTTTTGTCTTTTGTTTGTGATTTTGTTTGTTCTATTGGATTGGGCGTAGGGCACTATGTGAAATGGGTAAATGGAGACATCTGCTCCTGGAATTTGTTGTTTGATGACAGCTTAAAAAGTGTCACAGCTCGAAAAAAGTTGATATTTTTAATATATAGAAATATATTGAAATGTTAAAAGAATATTATTTTTATTTGTGTGTGGTCTTTAGCTAATTATTCGATATTTTAGTAATTCGGTAGAAATTTGATTTATTTATAGCAAACATTTAATCTTTGGCCCAATCTGCGTCAGCGGTAATTTTCGCATCAGATGGAACAACCAGTTGTATGAGCTCTACGGTGTTACTGACGTAGTTTGTCGAAAGAAACTCCAGAGACTTCGCTCGCTGGGTCATATCGCGCGTATGGAAGAAGACACTCCGACTCGAAAGGTGTTGGATGCGGTAATGGTCGGGAACAGGAACAGAGAAGACGCCCCCGCATGCGTTAGCAAGACCAGGTGATGGAACCCCTGTCTTCACTTGGTGTTGCTAACTGGCGAAGACGTGACCAGGACAGGGACGCGTGGAGACATATGTGACCCGATAGGGTTGTGATGGCCAAATAATAAACATTTTATCTAAATTAACTAAAAAACTTTACCAATTTCAACAGTCAAAGCTAATAAACTCGAGAAATATATTTATTTAAAAGAATATAAAACAATTTTGAATCCATTCAAAGCAAAACAAGTCAAAAAATTGAACAAAATCAAAAGATTTAATTATAATATTATAATAAATTAATTTTCTATTATTTATTTTATATTTTCTTGGTTAATTTAAGAGAAGAAATCTTCTATTTTAATTAAAAGAAATGAGAGCAGTTCCGTCCAACATTAATTCTTGTTTTACTTTCAATTTTCTGTCAAATTTGAAAAGTAGTTTGACTTTGTCTCTTCCAGACAATTAGTTAGACAGTTCTGTCAGCCGACATCAACAACTTGGCTTGTATTCGACTGTCTTATAAATGTACTAGAAGAAGAGCAGCTAGTCAAGTCAAGTCAACATTAGCTTTGGTTGTTATACTAGGAAATGATGATGATATCGTGACTTTATTAATAATAAACCATATTAAATGTATGATGAGCATACAAAAGCCTTTCTCAATCAATTTAAAAACAAATCAAATTTCTGTTTTACTTTGGCCAATTAACAAACGCAAATTTGATGAGCAGAAAAAAAAATGTTTTTTTTGCGAGAGCATTAGCCGAAAAAGTGACTTAAAGATGGGGCAACGACAGCTAAAGCTAAATTTCATTTAATTGATTTTTAAGCATTACCAAATCTGTACGCTAGAGGGCGCACTCTCTGTGAAGTGTGCTATTGTATGAAAGCTTTTTATGGCAAAGCGCCCTCCTGTTGTCCATTTATAGCTAAAATGCAAATCACTTGCCACACATCGACAGACAGAGAGAGACAAAGAGAGACAAACAGAAAGAGAGAAGTGCCATTAAGACCTTTTATGATTATTCGATTTTAAGATTTTGGTTCGGCGCCTAAATATTTGGTAAATTTATTATATTTTATGGAGCAAACCTTGCAAAAAAATAACGAAATAAAAATGCAAATATTCAAGGAAAACATACAACGCTTAATTATAGATTAATGATATTTATGGAGAATTGGTCTATTAAAAAAAATAAAAACAAATTTAAAACTGATTGACTAAAAACAAATTTCTTAGTTAAAAGCCATTTAAAACAGCTCGTTTGTAGCTAAAATATCTTTTATAGCTAACATACAATGTATACTTCAATTTGGCACATGCGACGGCTATATAAATAGTATCTTTTTAGCAATTTGAAATGTATCTTACACACACTCTTTACATGATGTATTATTTTTCAAGTGTTTTTTGATTGCCTGCCAAAAAAAAATTGTTTTTTTTTTTTGTTCATCTTCTTCTTCTGGGTTTATGCGACGAAGAACATTTATTTTTTTGCGGCCATTTTATGTGAATTTCATTTTTATTTGCTGCGCAATGGCTTAAAAATTGGGCTAATGATTGCAGACAACTGCGGTTTAAATATCAATTCCAGAAAATCCCAAAAAAAAAACACAAAAACAACAAGAAAAATAAATAAAACTCAAAATCCAACTCAAAGTTCGATACAAGTCTAAAAAATAGATTTTACATAAATACATATATACAAATCAAATATACACAAAAGAAATGCAAATCAGCCAAAAAAGGCAGAAAACCAGAATAAAGCATAAAGAAAAAAGAAAGAAAAGAAAGACTGCGTGTGTGTGTGTGTGAAGAGAAAGAGAGACATAAAGATATATATCGCTAAAGAGGTGTAGAGGCATAAATATAATATGTGATAAGCCATTGAAAATGCATTCATTAAGACAAAAAAAAATATAACTTAGCGTGGCATTAACCCATATTGAAATCAAATGCGTTAAAAACCAGTTACGACTAAAAAAAGAGCCAACGTTTTGTATATACCCGACTAACGTTTAAAAATTGGGCTAAAAAGTATTATAGTTTGGGAGAATTTTTATATTAATATTTGAAAAGAAACTCTAATAATATTAATCACCAGCAATGCTGCTCTCAACACCCACCAAACAGCTCGAGTGCAGACTGCACACTGACGCTGAACACAAGTTGTGCGCCTGTTTATATAGGATCTTAACAGCAACGTTGCTTAACAGCGCTGCCTACTGTTAACATACACATAACAGCGAGGATCAACAGCAGTCGTTTGACCAAAGCAATGTTAACAGAAGAAGAGAACATTTCTCTGCTTGAGTGCAAGTGAATATCTGTTCGGGTATCTCGTCACCGAGCATACTCACTCTTACACATTTAATTTGAATTTTTAAGAAATTCATTCATTTAAATTTGTGACTTTTCACTTGGCTTTTGGTGTGTGTGAGAAAAGTGAAATGTGACGCGACTATGCTAAAATGAGAATCACTAAAAAAATAATAAAAAAATGTAAAGCCTAAAAAACAAACAAATAACAAGCTTTGTGTTTGTTATATGCAAATGTTATTTGATGATTGTCGGCAAACTCTCAGTTAAAAAAAGCAAAAATTAACAAATAACTGAGAAATCGAATGAAAAACTTATCTAAATAATACAAAAAAAAAAAATATTTTACTTTTAAGCTCAATGTCTGTCTGTCTGTCTGTTAAGTATTATCTGTCTGGACAACGCAATATAATATATATACATATTTACATATATATATTTAAGCGATTTCAATAAATATTTGTATTACATAAAACGATTTATAGACGACTGATAACCTGCAGCTGTTTCAATCTCAGTAGCAACAAAAAAAAAGGAAAAATATTAAAAAAATTTCCATAAAAAGTCATAAATTTTAATAACAACGCAAAAGAAAAAAAAAAGTTTTTTATTTAACACCTTTTCAATAGCAATTTGTGTATTTTTTGTTGTTGTTGTTTTTCAACACAGTTCAATCATGATTGATTGACGTGATTATATTATATCAATAGTTTGAATTGTTTAACTAATTTTTTAGTCATTTTTTGTATACATTCAATAGATATTTAAACAAATCTTTTAAATTAAAGACTAACTAGCGCTAATAGTTAGTTAGTTAGTTAAAACAATGAACAAATGTCAATGTACTTTAATGAATTAAGCTAAAAAGATACAAAATTTGCTTTGTTTTTAGAACAAAAGTTTATTGAACAAGATTATTTTGTGTGTTTTTAAAATTTATTTTCTTTTGGCATTTCTGTTCAATTTCCTCTCGAGTCTGTTCAACGCCAGTTTTAACTTATTTAAGCTTTAGATTTCCGGCCCACACAAAAATAAAAATAAATAAAAGGAAAACGAAACAACTTCAACGTCAATAAATTTAATTAACTAAGAAATTTTCCACAATCAGCTTCCCCAAAAACGTATCGAAAACAATAAAAAGTTAAGGTTTCATTTCATTTTTTTGTATTTTTCTTTCAATTCTTCAGTCGGACATTTTGCAATCGTTTCAATTCGTGAGTCAATTTTGTTGTTGTCTTATTGAAAAAGTTAATTTGCTTTATTGTTGGGGCCCCCCCTCATACATATATACGCAGACTTTTGCACATTAAATTAACTTATGGCTAAAATAATTACATATAAAAAATAAAAATAAAACAGAAAAAAACACCTACAAGATACATGATCTGCGTGGTGTCAAGTAGCCAGGCCAATTCCTAGTTAGCCAGCAGAGTCAACAGTTTTTTTGTGTTTTGTAGAGTTTGTTGACCTTCTTAGCCGACAAAAAACAAAAAACAGCCAACTAATGGACTCATATTCAAATGGCCAACTAAGTAAATGGCCAACAGAAGAAGAAAAAAAAACTGAATTGTCATGTTAAGAGTTTAGTTAGCCAAATATGTTGCCCAATTGATTCTAAAGAGAGACGTCTCAACTACTTGACAAACCCCGGAGAAAAACCCTCCAACAGAAATGAATAAAAAAACATTAAAAAACAAACAAAACTGCTTTTCCGGATAACCTTTTGTTATTTATTTGTTGTTGTACTTGTTGTTTGCGCAATATTTTTGCTATATTTATGTGTTGTGATTGCGTCATGTGGCATGAAAACAAACATTTATCGAGGTGTCTCACATAAAACAAAAACAAAAATAGTTCTACGCTTTATGATGTGCGAAAGAGAAATACAAATATTTTTAATATTTATAAATAGATTAGACGATTTTGTCATTGACCAATATATTTCAGTGAGAAAATTGACAAACTAAAACAACACAGGAAATAAGAAAGATTGGTTAAAAATGAATAAATAAGAATTCGCAACTGGTTCTAGTGTTAAACTCTGAGCAACTGCAAGTGTGCAGCTGCATGTCTGCTGATGGGAAACGTTAAAAAGCTTTCTGAATCAGTTATCCTGAGCTAAACAAGCTGACCTCGAGCTTCGCCAGCACGATCAATAAATAGATACTCGAGAAATTAGATCTTTTATAAGATAAACCTTACATACTAATAAGGTTTATCTATATACGTTTAAAATGAATTTTATTATTTTGTTATTTATTTATAGTTTGAGAAAAAACAATTTATTACAAAACCCGGAAAACTTTAACAACAATTACGAAACGTTTAAACAATAATAAATCAATTTTAAATATGTTTCGATCTAAAATAAATTAAAAAATATACAAATTTAATCATTTTTTGTGTTTTTTCTCTTATTTCTCTTGAATTAGCCTTCAAATATCGACTATAATATCCACCTAACTACATATATAACCAATTTATTCATTTTTATATAAAAATTTGATATCATTTCAGATGACTAATTGGCCCTGTTGCCTATATATAACGTTGGGATGGTAATTTTTATATTTAGCTCCTATTATGTGTCTGTGCAAGGTCGATACTGGAATGGTCATAAGTCTGAAAACTCTCTCTCTCTCTCTCTCTATTCTTGTTTAATCTCTAACAAATATATTTATTTACATAACAAAGAAAAATTGTTTCATTTCCTTGCACAAAACAATAATATTTGCCAAAGATCAAAGCTCTTGTAAACAGAAAAGAAACAAACATCAATAGATACAATGCTTTATCTTAAAGTAGACAAACAATTCATTTCCTTAGACCAAAACGATCAGTAATATTTGATATAAGTCGTCGTTATTTATTTACACAACTTATCGAAGAATTTCTCTTGTATGTAGTACCAGCAGCAACAGCAG
>JBANCX010000337.1:7494-20161 GCA_037040065.1 Dettopsomyia nigrovittata
GTAACGACCCGCGATACAAATTTCGTTTGCTGTTGTTGCTGATAGAATTGCTGTTGCAACAATTGCTGCTGCTGCTGCTGCTGTTGTTGTTGCTGCTTGTACATATTGAGCTGTTGTTGCTGCTGCTGTTGCAACTCATTGACCTGCAGCACGCCAGCAACTGTCTCCGCATTGCCAACAATGTTAAATTTTTGCAGTTGTTGTTGCTGCTGTTGCTGCTGCTGCTGCTGATGATGATGATGATGCTGTTGCTGCTGCTGCTGATGATGTTGATGTTGATGAAGATGTTGGTGCTGTTGGTGCTGCTGTTGTTGTTGCTGCTGTTGCTGCTGCTGCTGTTGCAGCTGTTGGCCAGCGGATGCGGCAGCCATATTGATAACAGCAGCCGTTTATTAGCGCTCGATTTGTGGGCTGCAAGTTAATAGGCACAAAGAGTCAACAAAAGCAAAACGTTTAAAACAACAACAGCAACAATATAAAAGAGGAAGAGCAAAAAAAAGCTTTACCAACACACATGCACACATAACTCACATACATAGTACATATATATGTGTGTATGTGTGAGTTGCGTGCAGGAACAGTGTTGCCATTTCAACCCATTAATTCCCTATAGAATAGAGTTGTCAATCCATCAAGGATACTATAAATGTTTTATAACAGCTGTCATCATTGACATTAATTATTATTATTACAATAAAACTTTTCGAATATAAATATAATTCGATAATATTGCGATAGTTTGACAGCTCTATTATACGTACAGTTCTATATCCAACCTTTTTATTTGACAAATCAAATTAAATTTTTATAATTTTTCATAACAATCCATTGTTGAACTCTATTCTTATTATTATAATATTTCGAAATTCATAGAAACATCAACTTTTGAAGTTAAAATGGAATTTAAACAAAAGTTTTAGGAGACAACTATAGAAAATAGATTATAAATACGAGAAGTTTAGACATGGAGATTTGATTAGAATTCAATTAATTAAAGAATTATTTCACGAAAGATTCCACAATTTTTAAAAAAAGAGCCGAAAATAGAATGAAGCAAAACCCTAAATAAATAATGATCTTTAGATTATTTAACCAATAAATATTTATAATTAAGCCATCGATTGTGACCTTCTATATCAGATAGTTCCTATTTACTTTCAGATATCGAGCATCTTACTTGTCATGAGAGCAGAAAATGAATTTTTTATAAAAATTTCAATATTAAAAATGTCTTAAAACGCGTAAGAGCATAATTTGATAATTACAATGAGATACAATGACCTTCATTATTCGCTCTAATTAGGAATAGTAGCATAAAGATAATTAATTATCTATAAATATCAATAACCTTGAGCATATATTAATTATATATTAAAACAATACAATGGAAATATAGTTAACAATAAACAATTTATCGACTAGCTAAGCTTAATATATTTTTCTATATATTTTTCAGTATTTTCTTGTCGGTTGGCAACACTGTTCCACACACACACACACACACACACACAGACAGACATGGCTGCTTGTATATGTATTTGCTTGTCGCGCCTTTGTTTTTGCGCTATCTGCTGCTGTTGCTGTTGTTGTTGTTGCTCTTGCTGATGTTATTACTGCTGCTCACCTTTTAACGTAATTTTCGCTTTGCTCATTTGCCAACATATTCAATTAATTTGAGTTAGTGTGTAAACGAGATGCGACTATGTCATGTTGTTGTTGTTTTTGCTGATGTTGTTGATGTTATTATTATTATTGTTGTTGCTGTTGTTGCTGCTGCTGCTGCCGTTGTTGTCGCAAGTTTTTTTTTAAGCACTTAATTTCACTTTTTTTCTGTTAAACAGCTCTTTCTTTGCTGTAATAATGCGACAACGACTTTTGAATTGTTGTTGTTGTTGTTGTTTTTAATGTGGTTGTTGTTGTTGTTGCTTTATGTACAAAAAATAAAAATAAAAATAAAACTGCTGCTGCTGCTGCTCATGACTTCATTTGGAATTCAGAAAACGAACGTCGCTCGCTCGCTCGCTACAACAGAAACAGAGAGCAACAGCGAGCGTCGCAACGCATAAAAGTAGGTGAATGGAGCATAAAGCAGTCGCTGTCGCTGTCGCTTATAACGTCGACAGCAGACAACAACAAAGCCTACAAAATTTATGAACGGGTGAAGGAGGGGTAAGACGATGGAGATGACGCTTTAAAAAAAAACAAAAAAACGTTTTGTTTTTGTCTTTTATTATTGTGTACAAAACACACATTTTAGTATTTTGTCTACAAAATTATGCACGTTAAATATTTAAGCCAAATTATTGTTATTATTATGCATGTTATTGTTGCTATTTAATGTTGTTGTTGTTGCTGTTCTTGCAGACACACATACATATGTATGTACATAATTATGTATGTGTATCGACAGTGATCGCTCGTTAATTAGAACTTCAATCAAAATACAAAATTTAACATTTTGCAAATGAGAGTTTTGAACTATTCTTGAATTATTTTTAAGTTAAAATAAATATATTTTTCTTTGTATTATTGTCATAGCTAAGCTGGCCTATAATTGCATTATTATAAAGTTAAACTTTTTCCTAATATTTGTAATTATCTTTTAAACAATTCAATCAACTTGAATTTTATTTTGGAATTTCCTAAATTTGCTTCATATTTTTAATACATTTTAAAGAAATAGAAATAAATTTATAATCAAACGAAGCTGTTATGTTTATAATTGAAAGTGTTTTTCTTTTCTCATTTGTAATAATTTAAATATATAAAAATTCAATTAATTAATTAAACAAACGTCGATTTAAATATAAAATTATGTTTTAATATTGAAAAAGTCTTGTTAAACAGTCTAAAAATTAAATTAAATTCATATATTTTCAAGTGAAGTATTAAAATTTAGAGCAATTTGTCACAATAACAATTTAACAATTTCTAGTTTTTTTAATACAATTTTTAATTAATAATTAAGTTTTTAAAGTCTAGTTTATATAAAAATTGTATTAAAAGTAACAAATAAATCATAAAAAAACGAATTTAATTCAAAAATAAATAACAAAATTTTTAAAATTCCTTGCAAATGTTAAATGATATGAACTGCAAAGGAATCTATTTAACGAACAACCACTGTACTAGACTGATGTACATATGTATGCACATACATACATAGATAAATGCATCGCAATGTTGTTATTGTTGTTGTTGTTGTTGTTGTTGTGCTTGTAAATTTTTGTTAGCTTTGTATGTTTTATAATTAATGCGTGTCTCATGTCTTTGTCGGTCAGTCAGGCTGTGTGGACACCACCTGCCCTCGGGTTATGCTCTAATGATCATAAATGAGAGTAAAAACAAAGAGAAAGAAACACACACACACACACACACACATATGTAGAAACATTTACTCAACTCACACACACACACACACACACATGCAATTGAGTGACCTCAAATGCTTATCTGCATTTCACATTTTTATTATTTTTTTTTTTTTTGGCAGCTGCTGCATTCATTGCACACACACACGCATGCACACAAAAATATTTATCCAATTGTACATGAGTGTGTGTGTGTGTGTGTTTTAGTTAAACGTTGATTTAACTTTATTTTAGCAATTTAATTGAGGCTATTATTAATTACAATGATTTCACGTTGGTTGTTTGGTTGATTGGAGGGGGTAGGGGAGCGCCTTTTTTTATATTAAATTCACGCAACAAATTGACAAAACGAGCGAACGACAATACGACCGACACTCGAATATGAACTCGGACTCGACTCGGGCGCAAAACGAACAAAATTTCTACTCCCAATAGATATATACTATATACATATGTACATATATATGTATATATATATATATATATGTATTTTTTTTTTTAATTTATTATTTATTTTTGTTTTTGTTTGTTCACATTGATAAACACACAAAGCATAAAGCTTTGAAATTTGTAATTAATTTTTATTTTTTTTTTTAATTTTTTTTTATTTATTTATTTTGTTGAGCACACTTACGGAATTGAAATTATTATTATGCTAATTATTATATATATATATTTCACTATTTTGTGAGAGTGTGTGCGCGCATTTGTTTTTGGAATTTTTCGACTGCCCAAAATTCCATTCACTAGCAGAAACTAGAGATGTGGCATGCATTGAGATGTGCACACTCTATCGATATAATTCGTATCGAAACTAACCCTGTGCCATAAGTATCGATAGTTACGTGGCTCATTTTGCGTTTACGTTATGTCAATGGTCTTACGTTATTAGATGTCTGTTAAGCTACATCATATGTTAAGATTTATTTTTTATAAATATTTAATGAATTATTTTATCTCAATGCCTAATTAACTGAATTTTAAGCGATAAGAAATTTATAAATTTTGATTATTTAATATAGTCTTTTTTTATTTAATTCATGTAAAAACCTTTGGTTATATTAATTTTTGTAAAAATTGCACAAAATCTATTAAATTTTCTTGTTATTCTTAATTATTATTGTTTTATATATATATTTTAATATTATTTAACAATGCAAAACTGAACAACTTGCGCGCAGCAATAATAATGTTTGATATTCCCGCCATAAATAATAGTGACGGTTGAATTGTGATATCGTTGCACTTTCTACAATCGATAATCACTGCACTTGCATATAACATCGATAATATCATCGATAGTTTAACAGCGCGCGACGCCGGCAACAACTTTGCCCAATTGTGGCTTTTGCACAAGTCTCGAAAAAGTTTGAATTACAATTGTATATTAAATTAAATTATGTCCACTACACCGTTGTCCAAGAATAAATTATTATTGTACAGTCGCTGCCTGCATGCAGTGTTCTTCAGTGTGGGCGTACAATATGTACTGCTGACTGTATTTCTGCTCTTTGTGAACTTCCATCTGTTGCATCCATGGCGCTGGCTGACAAGCACATTGAGTTTGTTATACAGCTTTTACACATGGTTCGCTAGCATACCCCTAATAGGAGCTATTGTGCTTTATGGCATAACGCTATCTCAGCAACATTTAGTAGAGCGTCATTATTATTCAACACGCTATCGTTGGCTGCTCCACAATGGGCCGCGCAAACTGATGTTCCTTGGTGCCCATTTACTGATGGGCTATCTAACTGCCTGGCTATATACAGGTTATTTGCACTCCGATTACCGGTAAGTAATCAAATTAATTGAATCTTTATTTCATTGAACTGAGCAAGAGATTTTGCTCTTCACAGGCATTTGGTGTACAAGTATTATAGTCAGGATTGCCTAAGCACATATCATGTGTTCTTGCTGGGCATGGGTATCACCGCCAGCTGTTATTACTTTGTCAAGGAGCATATGCGTCAGGAGGTCGATCTTCAGTTTAGCATTGTCGAGCTATCACGTGCTGATATGTTGCGTCAACTTTTCTGGGAGACACTACGTAAGACACCCATCAATGCATTGCTGCCCACATTGTGTTATGCGCTGGTATTTTGGCTATGCGGTGGCTTGGTGAAGCATCGTTTAAGTCTTATCCTGGGCATCGACTTGGATGATCGTTTGTTAAGCCTGCTGGAATTGGCTGGCAATGGAAGATTGCTCTTTTATGCCTGGCTACTAACCACACAGATATTATGCAATATGCAGCTAATAAGACGCTTCTTTGGGCTGCTCCTGTCCGAAGATTTGCCACTGGTTGTTGCACTTAGCAATGTCAGCGCCGTGCGAGAAAAAGAACTTACTTTGGTAGCCGGACTAAGTGCGAGCAATGATTATGTGCTCCAGTGTCTGGCTGCACATTTTTTGTACAAAGAAGCACAGCTGAAAACATCGTCAGTGCGTCAGGAAATCTTTGAACTTACCGAACCTGGTAGCCGTCCAGTCAATTGGCGTGCTCTATGCGATCAATGGCTAAGCATTGTGGGCAGCTATACGGAGCAGCTAACCGAATCTATGCAAAAGATTAGTGTGCTAAAGGGCGTCGAACAGAAATTGAAGCCACTTGTGGCAGATACCAATACGGCCTTGCTGGCGGAAAAAGTGCTCTTACGGCAGTATAATCAATTGCATGGCATACGTCCAGTGGTTAATTCACCATATGCACCTTATCATCAACCGATGCAGTCCATGGAGCGCATACGGCATGTACCCAATTGGTGTGAACGCACATCTTTGCAACTGGAGCAATACTTGGAGCAGCTAATTAAGCGTATACCCGGCATTGTTTATTTCTTTTGCGAACCGGAGGGCTCCAAGACTATGTTTCTGCTACAATATTCATTGCCCATAGTTTGGCTAACGCAAGCCTTGAGTCACATTTGTGTGGCATCAATTGATGAGGATCGCTTTGGTGTCGTTCAAGATGATCTGGCTGCCATTATTAGTGCACTGCATCGTCTCAAAGATGAACTGGACAAGCTCTGCAGTGCCATGCCCAATTTACGACAAACCAACATTAGTTTCAATTATTTACGTTGCGCTGTACGGCGTAGTCTTTATAACATATGTCTCGCATTTAATGATCATCTGGGTGATGTAATCAACTCACCCGAGGAGCTGCGTCAACTTGAAGCCTTCCTGCATCAGGGATAAATCAAATACTCAAGACTGCAAATACACGGAGAAGAAAAAACAACTACGGTTCGGTTCACAGCTCAAAATGCTGTCTTAATTTTAGGTTCTGCTCAAAATAATTTCTTTATAAATCCTTAAAACTATTTAATATCTGTATATAATATATAAGTAAAAAAATACAATATTCTGCTTGGAAAAGAATTTGATTTGTTAAAGATTTTTAAGATTTTTTTTTTTTGGAAAATGAAAACTTTATCTAATCGAAAAAGAAAAATTAATTAAAAATTGCAAATTACAAAGCTATTCTTCAATTTACTTTTCCGTTCCGTTGATTACAAACCTATTTTACAGCCATCAAACAATTTTTTTAAAGAGAAATAAAATTGTTTTCCAATAAATCATAATTTCTTTTAATTAACATTCTACAATTTGTTCTGTTAACAGCTCTATTTTGGTTATTATTTCTATCAGTTTTAACTTTCCTCAAGTTGTCATCGATAACAATAATAAAAAAATTAATAAATTAATTGCAAATATACACATTCATTGTAATATATACAACACACTTATTGACTTTAATCCCTAACTAATATATAAATGTAATGGGCAACATTTTGTTCAAATCAAAGCAGTGCAATGTTCATCATTATCCTCATCAATTAATGATCCTCCAAAGCCAAGGCATACATAAGCAGTAACAAACTCTGCTCTAGTTCACGTGCTGGTCATTGAGCAACTACAAGTCTTTGCATCGCTGGACCTTCAGCTTTGGCAATAGCCTCTCCCAATGATTGCTCCAATTGCTGGGCTGTAGCATCCACTTGTTCGAGCGCCTGCTTGCCACGCTTGACGCGTCCATCAACAAAGATTTGTGTTTGCAGATAATTTAGAGCACGGAATGCCATACCACCGCTGGGATCATAAAATCCTTCATATTTTGTTGTTTTATTGGCACTTATGCTCTGATCGGGTGTGCTGGGATCAAACGGTTTATATTCCTGCAATGGTTCCTTATGCCATCGGAATATGTTGCGTGAATCTATGTAAAGAAAAAAATGGAAAGATTCAATCAAACAGTTAAAAGTCAATTTAAATTTTTAGTTTACCAAGATCCGCTAGGACACGGGTCATTTCACGTATTTGTGCATCCTGTCGCTCCAAACGAAAGTTAATCTCTGTCAGCGTATTGGTTAACTGCATCTTTTCCATTTGCATAGCCTCTGTCTTTTTAGTCTCTTTGATGCTTTGACGCGAATACTCAAATATCAATAAACCGGCACCAATTGCAAATATTATAAACTCTCCCAGCAAATTAGCGCCCAGTTCAATGGCCATGGCCTCTGTTAAAGGCGGCACTGTCACCGGTCTACCCAGATTCAATGCCCACATTTTGGTCTTTACCTCAACCCAATTATAAACTGCAAAGCAAATAAAATCAAATCGAACGAGTAATAATAATTATTACAAAATAAATTCAAAATTACTTACACTGCGCCGGTGGCATGCAAATATATTTGCGAAAGAATGGACTCGACTTGGCATTGGATTTAAGTACATTTGCTATCGGTTTGCTAATCTGTTTGATGGCCAACACGCCAAGTTTGGCGGCCGGAAAGACTCCAATTACCATTGCTTATTGTTTTTGCTATTACAAAATCTCAGCACAGAAGAAAAAATAAAAAAAATACTTAAGCGCGACCAGGGCTGACAAATAAATGCAATAGAACAGCTGTTTTGTTATTTTTATACATGGTGTGCTTAGAGATGTGCAATAAACGATAAATCTCATGGCATTTATTGATATTCAAGCTTTGCGCCAAATTTAAACTTATTTCGGCTGTGCTTAACAATAACAATTGTTTCTTTTTTATATTTTCGCAAATCCTTTAATTACCACTGCTTATGGAAAATCGGTTTTGTTAATTTTGTTCATTGTGTGTGTGTGTGTGTGTAGAGATGTACAATAGACGATATACAACATTGCGATATTATCGATATTCAAACTTGGCGCACTTTTTTAAGCTGTCAAGCTTTACTTTCAATTGTTCCGTCATTTTTTTTATATCATCTTCCTGCGAGTCGAGCAACTCTTTTAACGTAATTAGCTTCGATTGCAGCATATTTCTTTCTAAAACGTGTTTATCATGTTTTTTCCGATCTTTAGCGGCTTGACTGTCATCGAAAATTATAATTTAATTAATTTAAATGACAACATTTTCAGCTCTTTTTACCTACCGAGATACTTCAAATAAAATAACACTAACGGCAAGGCCAATTGCCGTAACTTCACCCAACAATTCAGTACCTTTGTCAACAGCCGCGCCAACAGGTAATCGTGGCACACGTTTGGGCTGAGCAAATCCAAGCATAATCATTTTAGATCTTGTCTCGAATTCATTTATCAATTGACCAGTTGGCGCACATACAAAATTTCTAAACACATAATTATGCTTGGCAAAGTCAGTAAAAACTTTGCTAATTGGTTTCGTAATTTGTTTCAAACCCAATATTACCATTTTACCAATTGGAAATCCAAGAGCCATTTTGAGACAAAAATTTTTCGACAATTTATTCGAAATACTAAAATTATATCATTGATTTTACTGTTTAAACAAAACAAAAATTGTATATTTTTGGTTGTGTTTGTATATTTATTCAATGATAATCGATTGTTTGTTAATCGATTAAATTTTAAACTAAACGTATATTTTGCTATGGCGGCGTTGCCAGATAAACTAAATTATAAACATATATTAAATTAATATGAATTAACATAAGATTTAACAACTACTAATAAATATAATATGAAACTTTTACGATTTCATTTTTTGTTTTTTTTTTGTTAAAATCTTACAAATCCAATCGTCTTATTTGTAACTTGAGATTATTAATTTCAATATTCTGATTCAGAATGCGCTCATTTAAAATTGCAATATCAGCATTAAGTTTTTCTCTCTGTTGCCTGTGCTTATCATGTTTAAATGCATCGTTTCGTATTTGCCTGGAGATTCGATTGAAATATAAATCTTAGTTTTTAGATCCTAACGAATATTATTCAACTCACCGTGAATATTCGAGTATTAGCAAACTACAACAAAATCCAAATATAAATATTTCGCTCACTAAATCACAACCAGTTTCGACTGCCATTGTGTTATTTAGGGGCGGTATATACTTTGGTTGCTTCATACCCAACATCCACATTTTGGAACGTACCGCCAACTTATTGTAAGCTATTGAATTTGAGTGATTATTTATAAATATTTTAGTATTTTAGGTTATGTTATGTTATGCTTACTTTGTGCGGGCGGTAAGATAACATACTTTTTAAACAATTCGTGTTTTTCCGATGTTCTTTTGATGACTGCTGTAATTGGTTTACTAACCTGCTTTATGGCTAGCATTGATAGTTTTATTAAGGGAAATAACATTATAAAAAATTTTAAATCTTTTTTTTTTTTGGTTTTTTTTTTTAATTCTCATATGTATGACTAAAAAATCGAAGCAAACTCGTGGATAAATAATAAATAACAATGTAATGGCAACATTAGTATAAAGAGCAGTGGATAGACTAATGTAACATCACACTTGCATTTATATTTCAAACGCATCGGCGGTAATAATTGTAAACTAAAATTGTTCTTGATATAAGATGAGCCTATAAATTACCCGTGAAGACTAGCAAAAAGCTGCTAGCGCAACAGATAGTTTTATATCAAATCGCTCGACGTACAACATAAAAAATCAAAGATGAAATTGTAAAAGATAAAATTCGTTATTAACTTCGAAAAAAAAAAATAATAAAATTTGTATAATCTGGCATCCTCAAGCGCCAAACTACTTTGATAAAAATATCGATATAATCTGTCAATCGCTGGCAACACATCACTAGTTGATATATAAATTTTGTGATTTTGAACAGTATTCGAGCAGTGTTCGCAAGAGTTCAAATTGTATTCAAATTTGATTAAAATGGAGCAAGTCAATCCATTGCAATTAATATCGAAGGGCAACTGCACACTTTGTGGTAAGGAAACCGAAACTGTTTGCCATCGTTGCGGTGATTTTTATTGTTCCAAGGAATGCCAGCATAGGGATTGGCAACGTCATAGATATATATGTCTTGCGATGCCAGCTCTTGTACATTCCACAAAATGTTCAGCATTTAGTACAGTGCAAACAAATGAATTTAATAAAAATTCAACAAATTCTTTAATCACCAATGTGGCTCACATTGTCAATGAAAAACAAACTGAGCCGAATACGAAACCTGCTCAAGTGGCTGCCCCTTCAGCGCTCAGCCCAACAACCGACACTTCCACTACCATTGCATTGTATGACGATAAGAAAAGCAATAAAAATGAAAATACTTGCATTGAAAATGATGTTGTTTCCGTCAAGTCGTTTGCCGATAATCTTTCTGAAACAAGCACAAAATTCAGTTTCAGAAAATATGCTCCAAAAAATCTTCCCCCTTTTGTCGACATGCCGCCAAACAAGAGCATTGTTTGCATTCTTGGATTTCGTTCCGCGAATCGTTTGTTTATACGTGAAATCAGTCCAACGGCTAACAGGGCATATTTGGATATATGTGAGCAGGTATGTATATATGTAGATATATGTATTTAAGTGTAGATATACATATGTACATAGATACACGTCTGTCTGTCGATCTTAGCAACAGCCCTTTGTAGATTTATATATAAAGTTTATAATAGCTAGTAAACACTCAAAAATATGTGGCAACTATATAATATATTCGATTTCAATGAGACTCAGATCAAATTCTGTTCAATATTTTGAAATTCAAAAATGTTGAATTTGGTTAAAATCGTTTTCGTTCTAATACAAGCCAAATATCCTTGATAAAAGACTCACTTTTGGTCCACATCGTAAATCGGCAACCAAACGATGTGGTCAAAGAATGCAACAACTGCGCTGGCTGATCAACAGACGGAGTACTATGTCGCTACGAGCTAAAAGAGCAGTGTATGTCCATTGCATCATGCCCATCTGGTTGTACGGGATTCAAATATTGAGAATCGCCGCAAAATCCTCATACAAACGTATCCAGATTATGCAGAATCGTGCGCTCAGGCAGATTACCAACTGCCCTTGGTATGTGCGCGGATCTACACTCCACAGAGACCTCCATATGAATACTATTGAGGAGCAGTTCGGTAGACACACGAGCAGATACAGCGAAAAGCTGCTTAGGCATCGCAGAGCTCTTGCAAGAGGATTACTACCTGCAAGGCCTCTCAGACGTCTTAAGCGTCTCGGCTTCGCAAAGACCGTCCCGCAGCAATAAGATATTTCATAAATATAAATTCCTTATATCTAGTTATATTTAAGTCCTCATGACTTTTTCTAATTTGTTGTCTTGAGGTTTGGTTTGTAAATATGTATATATATATGTGTTGTTAAGGTGCCTTCATGAATGAACGGATTCTGCACTTCATAAATAAATATATATATATATGTTATATATGTAGTAATTTGATCCGATCATTTCCGACATACATTTGTACGAAAATTGAATTGTTCTAGTTTCAAAAAAAATGAGAGATTAAATGCATTAAGAGAGACAGACAGATGAATATAACGATTCTGATTTCAATTTATTATGTTTTTAAAAGAAAAATTGAAAAAAATTAACAAACACAAATGCTATTTTCACGATAAATATTTATATAAAAAATTTGAAAAAGTTTCGTTTTTGGGCACGTATATAAAGTGCACAAGAAAATTTCAATTTTTAGTCATTGCTATGCAGAGTATATCTTTAATATCGGTTCAATATTTACTAATTAAAATAAACAAAATTATAAATAAATACATGTGAATTAAAAATTCATTAAGAAAATCAATTGAAAAATAGCAATAAACAATTTTTTAATGCAATTACTTTCGATAAGTGAGTTTAGAATGCCGTCTTAGTGTTCAAAATTTCAAGTTTCTAGCTCTTACCGCCCTTCTTTTTGCTCTTTTATATGTAGTATGTATGAATTTAGATGATTTTGTAATTTTAAAATATTTTTATACCCCGATTCATTAAAAATGAAAAGGGGTATAATAGTTTTGTGAAGATGTATGTAACAGGCATAAGGAGA
>JBANCX010000338.1:9223-20126 GCA_037040065.1 Dettopsomyia nigrovittata
CAATCCAAGTGATGTTGACGTCACAGCCAAGCTTGCAGTGACCAATGACAAACTTGTTTGCTCTATAAAACTTGCAATTTTCATCCGATCGTTAAATAATTAGTACAATAGATAGGTATTATGATGAGACTTATTTATACTGAACGTGAACGTTAGAGGTGAAAAATTGCACTTTTTATTCGAAATTTTTTACTTTCGGCGTTGTGGACGTAGCATCCAAAGTTTTCTTGATGCAGTTCGATCAGTTGTCAGCTCATTAGTATACATTCCGAGTTTCAAGACAATAAATGGACAATTGCACCTTTAAACAAAAAAAATTAGTTTATTGCGCGCGATATACACGAACCCAAATACAAAAATTTGGTTCCTGTAGCTCTTATAGTCTCTGAAATTGAATCGACTCGGCTCTTGATGCTGATCAAGTATATATATACTTTATAGGATCGGAGTTGTCGTCTTCTGCCTATTACATACATTGTCACAAAACATTTTTCAAAAGGAAAAAGAGAAAATCGAAAGAATGAGTAGCAGCTCTATATATTATATGCAAATTTTTATTGCTGCTCACTTAAGTTGTCATCATGTCATCATCAGGACATGTCTAACAATTTGCCACCATTTTCTATTACTTAATAGAAGAGTTTGACTTTATCTCATGGCCGCAGGTTGTGCAAGTGAAAAAAAAAAATAATAAATTTTATTTTTTAGTATTTATAGTTGACAGTGTCAACAACAAGTACTCTCGACTCTCACTCTCTCTCAGCTCTCGCTTTCTCTTGGCTTAGTTAAGCATTTGAATTGCCGCAGCTGCTGCTGTTTGCCGCACAGCTGACAGTTACTAATTAAGGTATTCAATTTCGCTTGCCATTGAATTACCATTTGGCCATGGCAATGGCAATAGAGCAGTAGCAATGGCATTGCCATTGCCAATGTCAATGTCAACCTTTGACCTTTTTGCAAAACAAAATGCAACAGCAGCGGCAGCAGCTGCATGTCCATTTTGTGTCCTTTAATGACCAACACTGGCATAGATAATATGGCGTGTTGTGTCTGTTGCCGAGAGTCTTTTTACCTCTTTCTTCCTGCGATTATTTGCAAAAATTTTTTGTTTTTTCTTTCTTTTTTAATAATTCAAAGTGCTATTAACTACTAACTACCAGCTGGCTGGCTGACTGGCTAGCTGACAAGGACTATCTGTCGCCATTTTGTTAGTATGGTGGGGACGCATGCATTAAGTATAAGCCATATGTCATTAGCCATGCCACCACCACCATTTAAGCCATCAAATGCAGCTTGTGATTATCTCAAAATGGCAAAAAAAAAAAAAAAAACTGAACAGGTATTCGCCATTGTTGAAAATTGAGCGCATTAAATATTGAAAAACCTAAAAAATAGAGAAAATTGAATTAAGTTCTTTCTTCGAACACTATTTTACATTATAATTATTGAGTTTTCTATTTGTCACGAAATTCGCATTTTCTGATAATTAAAAATGTTCCTTTATAGTTAGCGAATGCATTTTTAATATCGAATGAAAATCGATATCGATTGTCAATATGCATACGTGTCTGTTCCTACTCAGAATATACAATATTTATATAAGTTAATTCAATTAAATTTGATATGTCTATTGTAGTACATTGTAAACGCTAATTAAATTTTTGTCTTTTTTTAATTGTCTACCCGCCGCCGCCCACATCAATAGAAATTCAATAGAAATTCAATCAAATGTACAAAGTCAAATTCAAATCGATTGATTAATACGAAAGATTATTGAAGTTTGCATTTTAAACGATAATTAAAATCGCGAAATAGGAAAGAATTTTATTTTTTGATTTTGAATTTGTATATTCAAATGTTTGCAAATAATTTTGAGCTTTTTAATTAAACTCGATTTTAAATCGAATTTATGTTTGAAAACGATTGACATCTTTATGCACTGACGAAACACAAAATACAGGGTATTATGTACAGAGTACAATCCATTTACTTGTCTTATGTATGTACATATGTATGCCTTCTTTTCTCTTCTCTTCCCCACTGGGTAATGTCTATAGCGAGTATGCAAGCGGCAATCTGCATCCTTTTTCGTTTAAAAAACGTTTTTTTTTTTTGTTTCTCTCTAACATCTTTGGCTTGTTATGTTGCTGCCGCCTGAGCGACGCATTATTTCCCTTCATCTTCCATTTTTTTTTTGTTGATGGCATTCAAATGTTTCCATAGCATTTTGGCCACGTAGGTTTCTGTAGGTTCGCTTGCATTGTTGTTGCTGCCTTTTTTCTTTTAGGCTTAACGTTATGGCATTCCAGCGTTACGCTCAGCTGATGTTTTGCAGATGTTTCCTTTTTCCGTTTTTTGAATAATTTTTTTTTTTTTCTGTTTCTATTTTTTCTCTGTTTTTTTTTTTTGGGGTACTGCGCTTTGTTTTTGCTTTACTGATTTACACCCAAGGCTGCGCTCAGGCCTTAGATGTCCTTGACATGACATGGAGCTTATTTCGAGTCCAAAAAAATTGTGAACATTTCCATTTTCCATTTTTTTTTCGTTTTTTTACCTCTCCGTTTGTATTTTTGTGTGACTTCATTTGCAGATTCAATTTAAAAAATTTAGCTGCAACTGCTGCAGTCATTAGGTTGCGCATCTCTAATTAGTAGAGGTGTCTTAAGCTCTTTTGGGTTAAGTTGCTCTCAAAGCTTGACATAGTTTTCTCTTAAGCTTTCACTGAAGAGTGGGTAGCGCACGTCACTAAGCTATATAATTATAATGAGTTCTAAGATGCACTCAATATAAGCAACAAAAAGGAAAACAGAAAAATCTCTTAAAAGAAAAAGCTCAAAAAATATACATATATGAGTATATGAAAAAAAAGCTTTAAAAATTCTATTTAAAAATAGTTTTCTTCTAATAAATGATTTTTGAAAAACATTTGAAGAGATCTTGAGCTGTAGCTTAATTATTAGATTGTTTTTCCTTATTTATTATGCAACAAGCAAATATTTCATTAGCCAAAAGTTTATCTTACTAAACAATGAACTTTTTTTTTTTTGCAATTTTTCAATTTTGTAATTACTTTTATAACTTCCCAAAATGTTAAGTTAATATTTTTTGGTTTTGTTGTCCTCCTGTCAATTTATCAAACTCATACTTTTCAGCTTTACTTTGAGTCTAAACTTTGACATAAACATGTGTCAAATTAGAGTTGATTTTAAGTATATATGTATGTATATAGTACAATATATAAATTAATCAATTTAAAAGCAATTAGTTAGTTGAAAGCACACGAATTTATAATGTGATGCTTTAATATTTAATACGAGTACCTAGCAAAAGTTATTTATAAACATTAAATGAGTCTAATGAGAGGTTTTAATAACAAGTTTTCAAAGATTGTAGCTATACAATTATAGAGATTATTAGCTATATTGATAGAAAAAATTTAATTTCATAACAATTTTTTATATGAATTAAATTTTAGATAATAATTTTGTTATTTTCATGTTAATTTTCTAATTTTTGGTTTAAAACTTTTTAAGCTCTTTAAGATACTTTATGAATTCTTTTGTCTCATCGGCTTCTTTGCCATCATTTTATTTGTCATGTCCATAACCAACAACGCCCACTGTACATTTTGGTGTTGTTGGCCTTTTTAGCCTTTTTTTTTTTGTTTGGCCTTTTTTCGTTCTTTCAGCGTCTTCTCTCTCTCTGTCTGCTCTGCTGCTCCATTTGTTAGTTAATTAATTATATTTATTTGTAGACAAGATTAATAAATATTTATTGGCAGAATTTGTTTTGTTTGTTCGTTTTTTGCCCATTGTTCTTATTGTTTGTTGAAAAACCACAAAAACAACTAAAACAACAACAACAACAAGACATCAGCTAGTTAGTTAATTATTAAATAATTAATAATAATGTGGCAAGCATGTGGCATGTGCTTGTCGTTGTTGCCTTTATTTGCTGACAGACCAACAACAAACAAAACTAAACTTTTCTGCCATTTTATTTGTTTATTTGCTTGCCTTTTGGCAAAAAGTTAGGGTATCTTTGCCATTATTATGCATACATATCAATTGTATGCTTGCTTAATGAGGTATCATCATTTTGTCATTAAATATGTAACACAAGGCATACAAAAATGATTTTAAAATAATATTTAAAGCAGAATATACTTTATAGTAATAAATTATAGTAAATTATTTTTTCGGTATTTTTTAAATTTATTTTTCGGTATTTTTTTTAAATTTATTTTTTGGTATTTTTTAAAATTTATTTTCGGTTTATTTTAAATTTATTTTTCGGTATATTTCTACTTATTTTTTTTTGGTATTTTTTCGGTATTTTTTCGGTATTTTTTGGTATTTTATTTCTATATTTTATGGTATTTTTATTTTTCCTTTTTTGGTATTTTTTTATTTTTACTTTTTTGGTATTTTTTATTGTTACTTTTTTGCTATTTTATTTATTCATTTGTTGTTTCGTAGTTTATTTTTTTTTTGGTATTTTTTGTATATAAATTATTGTTTTTTTATATATATTTTTCGGTAATTTTTTACTTATTTTTCGGTATATTTTTACTTATTTTTTTTCGGTATTTTTTAAATTTATATTTCGGTATTTTTTATATATATATTTTTCGGTATTTTTTAAAATTTATTTTTCGGTATATTTTTACTTATTTTTTTCGGTATTTTTTATTTATTTTTTTCGGTATTTTTTATTTATTTTTTCGGTATTTTTTGGTATTTTATTTATATATTTTATGGTATTTTTATTTTTCCATTTTTGGTATTTTTTTATTTTTACTTTTTTGGTATTTTTTATTTTTCCTTTTTTGGTATTTTATTTATTCATTTGTTGTTTCGTTGTTTATTTTTTTTTTTTGTATTTTTTAATTTATATATATTTTTTTTGGTATTTTTCATTATTATTTAAAAATCGAATAAATTCTTTTTGTACAAAAAAAAAGAAGAGAAGAGTATCACTTCATTCGGTATATAGGTCACATTTATTTTTATGACTTTTTCAAACAGACGAACTAAATTGAAATTTGATTTATTTAACTAACATTCTTTACACATATTGTATAACAGCTCTACACAGTGTTGAGCTGTTGAAATAATAATAATTTAAAACTATGAAAAAAATATTTATTTTTACTAATAAAATTTAAATTATAAATATATATATATGTACAATGTACTAAATATAATATATATATAATGTATATAATACCCTATATTGTGGTAAAAAGGGAAATTTGCTGTTCGAACATCATTTATAATAATAAATACATATATATATGTATATATATATAGTATAATGCAATATTAATGGACAGCGCACAAAACTATGCTATGCAAAAATTGCAATTTAGTTGCGTAAATATAATAAAGCTTGCCCAGTAAGTAATAAGGAAACTCTATACATACCAGTAAGCAAGCGCAAGAGAGCGAGCACGCTTCACATCTCAACCAAAAACCACTTTATATCCATACAAAATGGACTGTTTTAGTCCATTATACCGTGTGCTCAACATTATGATCATCAGCAACATGATAATCAGCAACAAACCTGTTTTGTTTGAATGCACACACACACACACACACACAGACAGAGAATCTTATTCAACTTTTACATTGCCTACAACTATGTATGTACGCTTGTTGCTTGCACTGCGAACAGTGTTGCCAACTTTAATGAATTTAAAAAAATATGTTTTAATAAAGCAACATTTTATTCAAGAAATATATAATATTTTTATATAGTTTGCAGCAATTAGAGAGATTATTATCTTTTCAAAGTAAATTCAAAAGAGATTCATTAAAATTTGTATTTTATTTTTTTTTTATTAATTTCAAAAAGAAATCAAATTAAAAATCTTGCTACAGTATAAAGAATAAAATAAATAATAAAGAGAAGAAGAAAAAAAAAATAGGTTCGCTCTCGGAAAAGTGTTTTTAATTTCCTTTAATGGTCTCTACTAAGTACCACAATTAAATAGAACTTGAAACTGATTTGGCAACACTGGTTTACCACTGCAATATGGCGGCTTGTTGTACATACACACATACTTTTGTATGAATTTGCGTTAAGCTTTGATATGTCTGCGGCCATTGTGGTTCGCCATACAACCAAATATGTCCTTTAATATACATATATATATATATATATATATATAATCTATTTGCTGGTCTGGCGCCTTCAAAATAATAAAATTGAAGAAAAAAGCTGTTGCAAATAAACAATTATTTAAAAGTCGTAAAAGAAAGTGAACAGAAAAAAAGCTTCTTAATGACTTAAACAATTAAAACAAGTGCAAATGGTTTTTTGCAAAATAAAAAGTTATAAACAATGCACACATTGTATTTTTTTACGTATTTTTCTTAGAGTATTACGAGTATTATCATATAAGACTAGTTAACTTGTATTTATTCAATTGAATTGAGCGTGCTTGTCTAAAGAATATAACTAACTAACCGTTTCAGTATCAAATTTTTATTGCTTTTGTTTATAATACTTATTATTACAACGTTGGCTAACGTTTTTTATTGTTGGACAATGTCCGGGTACGGCTATGGCTACGGCTTTTCCTATTGTGCGTTACAACTTGTAAAAGCTTTTGTTATTTTTTCATTATTCGCATATTTTTAGCAGAGCTTCAGTCATTCAGTCAGTCTTCTCAGTTAGTCAGTTAATGAAATGAGTTAAAGAACTCTCGCTCTTCTAGGCTTTAACCTCTATTGCTTCATCATCTTAGAAGGAGCTTAGTTTTTGCGCTGGCAACTCTGGCAATGCCAATGAATGACATTCATTCATATAATTTCCATGGCAACATGGGGCACGCTTTGTATTATAATTCAGCGGATTCATAGTTACTTACATACATACAAATATGAGAATTTAATTGAGCGTCATGCGAAGGCTTTGACACGCATTCATACGCTCTCTTGCACGCATTATTAAGAGAGCGAGAGAGAATTATATATATATTCATTTAATTGTACTATATATAAAATATATATTTTTTAAATCGTATGACACTCAAGCATTGTTCATCTTTAAGCTCTTTTAAACCCTTTTGCTTTTAAATCCAATTTTTCTAGCTATTTTTTCGGTATTTTTCTGTTGCTCCACGCGTTTGTTCGTTCTGAGTTGTTTTTTGTTTTCTATTTATTTCAATTAATGAAGCTGCGTCTTTTTGTCATTTAATTAATTTCTAAGCAAGAGCCCTTAAAGCGGGTATATCTTAAAGACATGTGTAGGCAGCTTAGATACCCTGTAAAATAAATTAATTAATAAATATAGAATTGCATTGAAATACTATTGTTTTACGAGTCATTTCAATTTTAATATAAACACAAGAGAATTCACTGAACGAGAATACAGAAAGATCTCTTCTTGAGGCTAATATTTCTAAAAATATAAAAATAAAATGAATTATTTTTATTATTGGGAATCTCTTAGTCGATCATTTGTAATTAAAGCTGTTTGAGTATATTTTTTGTGAAGCTCTTGGTCTGTGGAGCTCCAAAAATTGACGACGCAACCTTGCGTAAAGAAGAAGGTGAAGGCAAAAGTCTCTTGGTTAGGTCTAGGTTGGGTTGGGGTCCCGGATGGGGAACGAGAATGAGAGCCAAGGGGTTGTTGTTGTTGTTGTTTGAAGCTCTTGCGCTCGTTTTGGGAATTAACGGATTACATTTTCAATTTAACATGTTAGAGGCATTTTCAATTAGTGGTAATTGGTGACAAATTGGTTAGCATGCAGGAGTCGATTGTTGGCCAAACAACGATAGAACATTTATTAATTTTTTATTTTTGTATTTCTAAAGAAAGAGCTTTAAGCTGTGCGCTGCTATTATTAATAAATGAAAAGAAAGAAAGAAATATTTCAACTGCTTTTTCGACTCGATTAAAAGTGTTTTCAAAGTGTTTCGACAGGAGCGGCAACAAAAAGAAAACAATTAAAAAAATAAAACAGCTCAAGTCGCTGTTGTGCGAAAGTATAAACAAACTTTTGAACAATAACAAAAAGCTAAAAATAAATCGAGAGAAATAAAAATAAAAATAAAAAAAAATTTATAAATAAAATAAAAAACGTGCCAACATGCAAATTCAGTTAGCGCAGCGCGCAGCTGCGACAGCTTTGCTACCGCTACCGGCAGCAACTGCAACATCAACAACAGCAACAACGCCAGCGCCGGCGCCAAGGTGAACAAGCGCACACAGGTGAACGACGATTGAGAGAGAAAGAAAGAGAGTAACAAGTAGCTGCAGCGGCAGCTGGTGAGCGTAACATTGGCTATACCAATGCGCGCAGAGTGCAGCAACGTCGCTGCAGCAGCAGCAGTAGCAGCAGCAACCAGCAATAGCAACAGCTGCATTCGAGTTTCAGCAGCGCAACGCAACAGACGTTGATGACGGTGGGTGGCGGCTAAATTTAAATTAACAAACCCAAAGCACAAACAAAATTCGAACTCAACACGAGTCGAACTCGAAATCGTGAATTGAGCCCAAACCGTATCCGTAGCGTTGCGATCAACGTCAAAGCGTGTGCAGAGTGTGAAACTTTAAAAGACAAAAAAACTTTAAAAGAAAAACTAAAAAATAAAAAATTTAATAAAAATAAAAAACCAACGACAAATACAAATACAAAAACAAAAACACAAACAAACGAAAGCGATAAACTCCCGATAAACGATAAATTGTTAAATAAATACAATTTTGAAAAATAATTAAAACAAAATGTGCAACAGAAAATGGTTCCGTTTACCCACATTAATCATCTGCGGTGTTTTGCTGACCATCGTCTTGGTCTGCATCACTGGCATCACACTAACCAACAGCATCAACATATCAAATATTGTTAAGCTTCGTGAGAAGGTTGCCAGCGATTCGGCGGCCGCTAATGGTGGCCATCATGCGGCCCAGACGCGTGCCGCATTGGTTGAACAACAGTATTCCACATTGCAACAGCATCATTTATCGAATAGTGACCTAAATTACATATCGGCAGCAACGCATCCAAAGAATATACAACGTTATATGCCACCGCAGCAGCAGCAGACACAACCGCTGCCACAGCCAACCCAACCACCATCAGGAGGCATTCAATCAGGTCAGCCCAATAAGATTGTTATCGAGATTGGTCTTGGTGACAATCGTAGTCCTGGTAACGGCAACACAGATGATAGCAATTTAATGCCAATGCCACATATGCTGCAAGCGGCTGAAGCATTAATGGAAGGCAATGTTGATTCCATATCTTTGCCAGCGGCACCACCACCAATAACAACAACAACAACACCGTTAACACCGACAACAAAAGCCGCCACCACCACCACCACCACCACAACCACAACAAGGCGAACTGTCAATAGTGCAAGTCCTGGTCCTGTAAACGCTTCACTTGTTTGGGGCATACCCGATCACAATCCACGCGACATACAATTTGAACGCCGTGCACATGTCAAACAGGTAAATTTCACTCCAATTTCAAATGCTGGAGTCGAGGAATGGGGCAAGAGCTGAAAGATTGACTTTGTCTCTCGTTGCCGTGTACATACATATATAGAAAAAATAGATTTTTGTTTTTTCTTAGAATGCAGAGATGTGTCGCGTGTGTCACGACACGATGCGCGAAAATGCTTAAATTCGTACAACATTTTACAACACTTAAGCTTTTTTGTTAATGTTTTTTAAATATTATTTCTATTAATTTTTATAATAATAATAAGTGATAATATAATAATAATGCAAAAAGTAGAAGAATTTACATAAATTTCAAATCGGAAATTTCAGATTTTTAAATTATATTTTTCAGTTTTACAGAAATTAGAAATGGATTTCATTCATTGCAATTAAATAAATAAATATTGAAAATTAGAACCGAAAAATTTAAAATATTTTATAACAAATTTATGTTTTCTGATTTTTTTTAGTAAATATTGAAAAAATTGACATTTTATTGAAAAATTTGATATTTTATTGAGTGTAATAAATGGAATTTTTTCTGAAAAACAAAACCAATTTAAAAAAATTAAAATTTGTAAAATAAAAAAAAATTATTTTATTTTTTTTTTGTGTTTTTTCTTAATACGTCTAACGCCGTGTTGAGTCATGGCAACAGAAAATACAATAATACGTGCTCAGCTCTAGTTTTGTGTGTTTTGAGGCACAAAAATTTGACGGAATTTCGCAAATTTCTCAAAAACTTAATTTTCAATTTACAAAATTTTCTCAATGCTGCGGGGCTCCCTTCTGTTTTGACTCAGCAGAGCATGCATAATAAGTATTGTTGTTGATGTGTTTTTTTTTGTTTGTTGTGCATTGTTTTATTTTTGTTTTGTTTGTCGTCGTCGTCGTCGTCGTTGTCGTTGTCGTTTTGTAGGCCCGCCTCGCTAATCGTTTGCTCATTGTCATGTGTCAACATACGACAAAAACAATAATGAAAAAAACAAACAAAAAAAATATGAATAAATATATAGATAATTGGAGAAAACAGCAATGAAACAATAGAAATATTATAACTCATACGCCCCATTGTACGTCTCATACATTACGTATTATTCTAATAAACCGATTGAAATATTGTCTAGCAGATACAAAAAAATTTATTTATTATATTGATTTATACACTATTTTGTACATATATTATATATTTAAGTATTTTCCTTAATATAAATGTAAATATATATTTTAATATTTCAAAAAATAAAAAATCTTTACTTAAATTTAGTTTATGGTTGTTAAAAATAATAAATGTTAAAAAGAAAAATAATGGAAATTCTTTGAAATAATATATTTTTATACCCCGATCCATTTGAAAATTGGGAAAGGGGTATATTAGGTTTGTGACAACTGTCCGTCTGTATGTATGAACGCGTCGATCTCAGAGACTATAAGAGCT
>JBANCX010000340.1:5497-20051 GCA_037040065.1 Dettopsomyia nigrovittata
ATTTCTAACTGACATACGCTACGCATTTAAGTGCCTTCTTGTGCGTTGTTGTCAAACTTCATTTATGGCCATTGAGAAAAACGTTACCAAACTATATGACACTTGCTGTTCGCCGCTGCTTTTAACTTCCTGCCATACTATGGGCCAGTCTACATCTCACCTGCTCCTGCTACTGCCAACCTACTATCGTATGTAGCTATGTAGCTCTAGCCGTAGCTGTAGAGCCCATAAACAAAACTAGCCTGGCATCTGGCCACACGGCATCTAACAAGTTCGACATTTGGCACTTAAATTTAACGCTTGATTGCATTTACAGTGCCGAGTGCCGTAGCTATACTATACTATATTAATATATATTTTTCTGCAGTCGAGTGCGACTAAGACTAAGACTAAAACTAAGACTACGACCTGGGCTAGAGAGCAAAGACTAGAGACCCATGATGATGATTGCTTTCAAAAGCCAATCCAACGTCAACGACTCTATTCTGCGGGTTCTACTTAAAACTAGGGAAGGCACACATAAGGCAGCAAACGATTGCCGGCTTTTTTATTTTTTCAAGCTTGCTGTTGTATTCTAACCAGCTTTCTGGCTGCCTTTTTCACGTTTTTCATTCTTTAGGGCTTGGGCTTGGAGTTGGGGTACCGGGTACCGGGTACTGGGTACGGGGTACGGGGCCTCTCCTTCACTTGTGGCACATTTCGTTGTTGTCGTCGTCTTTATGCGCTGTAACTTCCTTGTGCCTAGTTTTAAGCTTGCCTCTCTTCTTGCACAGTACGTTGTCGCTACTTGGCGTCACTTAGCGTGTGCCAGTTTTTCACTGGCTTCTTTTGGTGTTTACCCAACACCAACCAACTCTTTCTCTCCCCTCATTCACTTGGTAACTCTCTTTCGGCTGTCCTATCACCCACCACTCGAGCTTATTGCTTGGGCGCTTTCGTCTGATTGCAGCCGGAAATGCCGTTTTACACGTGAATGAAAATTTTCGTGTAATATATAATCGTAATAATGGGCAGGCGGCGCAATGTTGCCAAATTTCAGCTTTCAGCTTCCAGCTGTCAAAAACAAGTCAAAAATCAACCGCTCCAACTCGTTTTTTCCTTTTTTTTGTTTTTTAGCAACAATTAATGTAAAATTGTAAAAAACGAAAAAAACAATATTCAAATTCAAAGCAAAACAGAGAGAGACCAGGCCAAATAAACTTTTCCAGGCGACTCAACAAAACCAGCCGCAAGCCAAAACATAAAAGCACAAATATATACTAAAGCATAATATATACAAAACAAGGGGGAGGGAGCAACAATATTTTATAGAAAAACCACCCTACCATGTTGGGAAAAATGCATAAGGCACAAAAGGACGAAGGACGACGACGACGACGACACGCTGATGTTGATGTTGACGTTCTGCGACGACAGACCACAAAAAAAAGGGGTATGATGAAGTAGAAGTAGCAGTAGCAAAAAAAAAAACTCAAATAGAAGTGGACGTGGACGTGAAGCCTATGTACTCTATACGGCAAAGGGAAAAAAAAGGTCGCCGAGAAGTAAAGCCATTGAACCCAAGTTACTTGCTTAGACTAAAGTCTAGCATGCAGCAAATAGAACTTGTTTATACATATATATATATATTTATAAAAAATTGAGCTGCAATATTATTATCGAAACTCTAAATATTATAATTTTGCAAACAAGTGTTGCAAAATGAGTCGATTTTCAGTGAATTATGAAGAAACGTTTTAAAACCGTGTCAATTTTCATAATATATTTTACATTTTTTTTTCTTACAAATTACTAAAGAATTCAAGACTTTTTACAAATAAAGACTGAAATGTTTATAAACAAATAAATTTTCAATAAAAGTACAAATGAACGAAGAGATCAAAGAGTAAATTAGTAACATGACCAGTTTGCGAATATTTCAATGCAAAATTTTGATTTCACACTTTTTTTTATATTTAGTTTTTGATTAAAAGTGGAAGGAAGACCCTAAAATAGGACAGAAATCTCAAAAATTGTGAAATTATACCAAGTATCTAAGAGAAATATAATATACGTTCTCTAACTACCTACCTATCTACCCTTACATTATTTATTTATTTTCAACTGAAATTTATAATAAAATAATAAACAATGCATTTTTATTGAATCTGAATAAGCATAAGTTATAAATTATTTTCATTTTCCGCACTTTTTTTTAATATATTTTTTATACTAGTCAAAATTGTTGGCAACAAGTTGATAACACTTACCAGACAACGCCGAATGCTCCATAGCCAATTGGACGATCCGGTTGAACATCCTGTGGCACCGCTGGCGGCTGATAATATGGAGCCGCAGCGGCTAATATTGCGCTGGCGCCCTGTGGCGCACCACCGGCAGCACCACCCTGTACCAGTGACATCGATACGCTCATTGAGCTACGCGGCGCAGCAGCTAAATTATTTTTTGGACAGCTTTTGGTGCTGCTGCTCTTGTTGCTGTTGTTGTTTGTGCTAGAGGAGGAGTAGCTCTCTGCTTTGTGCTGGGGATTAGTAGCTGGCGTTTGATAAGGCCTTGGCTTGCTGTTGTTAGTGGCAATGGTAGTGGTAGCAATATTGTGGGTGGTAGTGTTGGTGGTGGTGCTGGTGGTTGTGGTTGTTGGTGTTGTTGTTTTTGGATGGGAGAAATGGTGTTGATTGCTCAATGGATGCCGCTTGGGGCCACTAATGGCCGCCATTCAATAGTTGCCCATTGGAAAAGTTTTTGTTTTAGTTTTTGTGATTTTTTTTGTTGCCGTTGTATAGCTCACAAAAATACTTTTTTTTCGGTTTAAGCTTTAGCTGCTTTAACACATTAAAAATTAATTGATTTAATTTAAATATTTGGACATTTTAAAGAGATTTTGCAGCTTCTTGTTGCCGTTGCTGTTGTTGTTGTTGTTGTTGTTGATTGGCTGTAATGTAAGAAAGAATGTCAAATTAGAGAATTTTAGGCGCAATTTTTGTTGTTTTTTTTTTCTGTTGGGAGAGCGACAAATAAAAGCATAAAAAGAGAGGCAAAAATAAGTGCCGTTAGCTGCGACCGGGGCGCGTCCATGTAAGCTATGTAAGTGTGTGTGTGTGTGTGCGCGCATGGGAGAGAGAGAAAGAGAGAGAGTTTGTGTGCAAACAAAAATACAAATTTTAAGCAGGATGGGTGGAAGGGAGTTTTAGAGTTTTTTTTTTTATTTGTTGGTTGTTTACTTTTCTCAGCAAGCGCTTAATAACTTTTTTTTTTCTTGCACATGTTTTTGCAATAACAGAGTCAGAAAAATTGAGAGAGAGCGACGCGTCGCGTCGTTGCGCTCTCAGTAACGTATAGCGGCGACAGAGACAGCGACAGCGGCAGAGCAGCGCACTTGACACTTTTTTTAATACATTTTACTGCCAAGGCGAAACAATGCACAGTAAAAAAAAACACACACACAAATAAAAAAGTGAAATAAAGCGAAATGCAAAAATAATTTTAAAAAAGTGTTTGCGGCATTTGAATTTCTCAGGGCTTAATTAGATATTGTTGCCGTTGTTGTTGTTGTTTTTATGCTTACCTTTAAAGAAAATGCACAAATTATTGAGCGGCAGTTGCGGCGTCGTCGTCGTCGGCGGTTTTTTTGTTGTTATTGCGGCGACTCTTCCGCATTTGTAATTGAGTGCGTGCGTGTGGGAGAGAGAGACAGACGACGAAATTTACATATGTATATGTGTATATGTATATGTATGTGCATAAACTAAATTCAAAAATGTTTAACTAAAACGCGACGCGGGCGACGACGTTAACGCTAACGGTGACAGCGACAGCGACAGCGACTTAAAATGCAGCAAGTTTTGTTGTTGTTATTTTCTCACACACACATACATATACAGTATTAGAAACACAGACGCGCGCGCACACACACACACACATACATACACACACGCACACACACACAAAGAGCAAGCAAACGAGAGAGCGAGAAGAGACCGACAGCAATCAATTGAATAATTTGTAATTTATTTTATTTGTTTTGTTGTCACGTTTTGTTTTATATTGTGTGTGTTGCTCAATTTATTGGCATTTGGTTAGTAGCAATGGATATGACTTTTGCCAATATATAAAATTTTTTTATTTTCTTTTCCTTTTTTGGCTTTTGCAACAAACACACGCGGCGTCTTTTTTTTACCCGTTAATATGCGTGTCGTTCATGCGAAAGTCGAGATAGGACTGAGGCAACAACAAATGAGCTGGCAATGTGACCAGTTTGTTCCCGAGTGTGCAGTGTGACCAAACAGTTTGGTTGTTTGGTATTTTGTCAAACAGCTGTGTTGTATTAGCAACATGTTGCTAAGCAGTTGCCGCATAGCAACATGTCTACAAGCATAACAAGCAGTTATATTTAATGATTGATACTAAATGAATATATTTTAAATATATTTAAGCTATTGCAGTTAAATAAAGTTTTGTTTATTGGTAATTTACGTATTTGATTGTAACATTTAGCATATGAACAGTGTGACCAGCGCCAGTAACAGCTGTTATTGTCGATAGCAACACTGTTAGTGTTATCGATATCGTGCCAGCGATAACAACAACAGCGTGCAAATCAATTTGTAAACAAACCATGGATCAACAAACAGAAAATTTAAAAGAATATCTCACCGATCTTGTGGTGCCACATCATCGTTGCAATGTTAAAATCATACCGGATCACATCACCATGCTTCATGGTACAAAATCCAAGAAGCAGCACAGCCGCAAACGTCGCGCCCACAAATCGAATACATTGACCCGCAGGGAATATGCCGCACTGGGACTAAATACGTTGCCCACTCGGCAAATGCGTTACGAACAGGCGCTGCCGCTGCACAATCTCTGGCGTGGCTATATACGTGAGCATTTGGAGCTGGAGGAGGGCGATGAGGTGCCTCAATTCCATGACAAACGATACGAGGAATTCAGCAGGCAATTGGTTAAAATGGATTTACATGGAGCAAAGCTGCGTGTCATCGAATCCAAATCTTCAACGCTAGTTGGACTCAACGGCATCTGTCTAATGGATACGAAAAATGTGTTGAAACTGCTAGGTGAGGATCATCGAGTGCGAACTGTGCCCAAAAGTGAATGCGTCTTTGGCATGCGTGTGGGCAACATGGAGTTCACCATCTTTGGACAGCATCTGAATATGCGGCCCGCGGAGCGTAGTGTAAAGAAAATCAAGAATTATGTGGAGCCATTTATGGACAGTAAATTTGAAACAAATCACAAAATTGTTCCTTAATATAAATTCACTTTTTTTTCTTGTATACGATTCTTTATCCTTTAACGCCCCGGAGAAATTGCGTTTTACTTTTATTATTATTATTAATATATGTTTATATATGTATGTATATAGTTATAAATTTTTTGTTTCTTTGTGAGTCGTTCGATTTACGCAGCTGGCTTGGTCATAATGATCACAGCCGAGGGCACCAGGCCCAGCACCTCAAGTGGTTTCTCATAGTCCTCATCGGCGAAAATTTTGCGCGGAAATGTGGTCATCAATGAGAACGGAGTCTCAATGCCAGTCTTTACCTGTATGAACACACGAACAGCGGACAATGGTTCCTTTACATTGAACTCTGAGGCCAAAGTAGAGCCGTCCTGCAGTCGCACCTGAATACGGGTCTCAGTATAATCACGCGGCGGTGATTTGACGCCTGTGGGCGATATAACTGTGGTAGTAGAGCTAACCGAAGGTACTGCGTCAATGGGGCTAGTCTTTTGTTCTCTGTGGTGAAAGTTATTAAATGAATAGATTACTTTTTCATTCATAAATCAACTAATTTCAATATCTCAATGTCTCTCAAGTAGTGAAAATTATATACAAGACATCTATCGATATGCATGGTCTATCGATAACAGTTTACACTAATTTACAAATTTAACGAGACTGAGAAAGCAAAATTAAAATTCATAATCAATTGTCAAAAGTTCTCTTCTTACCTAGCCTTGCGTGCTGCCTTATCGGCCTCAATCTGTGCACGGACACGGTCCCTGGCCGCTTTCTCCTCTTCCTTCTCACGCTTGCGCTGATCAACGATTTTCTTCATTTCAATTTCTTCCATGCGACGACGTGCCTCGATCATATCCTTACCAGAGCGTATACGATTGCGTTCACGCTCTAAAGCATCTGTCTTTTCACGCTCCTCACGCTCGACACGCTTCTGTTTGAGCTTCTCCTCGATCATCGAGAGCTGTACCTTTTTTTCTTCCTCGGTCAGAGCCTGTTTCTCCTCTGTGGACTCGGAGAAGTTGCTGTGACCCGTCTTGGCAGCATGATATTCCATCTCAGTCTGATTCTTAAAGAGTCTGCCGCAATCATCGCATTTGAGCGATTTGGCTGATCCCTCAGCGTCAGTAGCTCCGCTGCTGCTTGGCGCACTGTCTTCATTTGTGGCAGCTGTTGTAGCTGCTGCAGATGCTGGAGATGAAGCAGCTGCAGTTGCAGCAGGTATCTCTTCATCGCCGTGAGCCAAAAGCCATTCCATGGCCAACTCTACACCTTTGTAGCTGGTTACCTTAAGGGCATATTCACTAAGCAAAAAATATTGAGAAAAAACCAAGCCACAAATTATGATAGCGACCGGAGATGTAAAATATTTATGTGAATCTTGACTTACACTCTATCCTTGGGAAAACCCATGTCCATTAATGTCTGTACGTCGCTCATGTTTGCTTCCTTTGCGTGCTAATGAAATTGTATTTCAAATATAAACGTCAAATTTACGCGAGTTGATGTATTTTTCTTGTTTTTCCCTGCAATAATGACACACAAAAACAAAGCACCGTGTTTAGTGTTGCACAACGTTAAAAAATAGAACAATTGTCTATCGATATAACGATAAGTGCATGTTAATTAAAAGTCATCGACCAAGCACTTGTGCAGTAAACTAAAAATAAAACAGTAAACTAAAAATAATATTTGATGAACACCCTATAATTAATAAATAAATTGCATAAGAAATAAACTTATATACGTTTATGTTACAATAAATAAATAACTCAAACTACAAAATGCATTCATATCGATATTTACATATCGATAATACTACAGCTGCTCGTGGTGCAAACAACAAAAAACAATCAGCGTCACTGCAATTAAATTTTGTAAAATTCTTCACAGAAATGTCTCATCAAACAAAAATAAAAAAGATGGTTGTCAAAATACCACGCCATCCGTACATAATATCCCAAATGGAACCAGAACACATTGAAGTACGCAAATGTCGCGTAAATTTGGAGCGCATGAAAGGACAAATGGCAAGTGCATCAGCTGGCGGACGTCCCTTTTCATTGAAGCCAAAACCAAAGCGTTGCTGCGTCCGCGTAGCACGTCTGCCAAATGTGGCACGTAGTGAAATATCCGGTACACCAGCAAGTTCGGTTGTATGCTCGGATTTCGACGACGGTAAGAAGTCAACTCTCAAAATGCTATAACAAAAATTGATACATTTACTTATATACAGATTCAGAATAATCATCAACAACAATACATTACTAGAATGTACTGAAAGCTTGAGATAAAATAACAAAGTCGGGGACCTCACAACTACTAATCTAAACAAATGTATGATTTCCATAATGCTTAAATATTAAGAATATACAACTTGTAAACAAACAAATAAAAATAAAGGAAAAAGTAAATAAAAATAAGTTTTTGGCGACAAAAAAATTTGAAAGCACACACTGACGATAACACATAACATATGTATGCTATCGATAAAATTGTGAAGCCTGAAAGCTTCCATCACTAGCACATGACTGTCAGGTAGAAACAATTTTTTTTTTTTGTGTAGTTCCGAAATTATCCGTAAATTTCCGCTGCAAATAAGACAACATTCCAGGCAGAACAACGAATTAACTAAACTAAAATAACCATGAATTGGCACACAGGCAACATAGCAGAAGCAGTGGCGGAATCCAAAGCCAAGGATGCCATATTCGTTGCCTACATTCAAGGTAAACATACAAAAAATGTTAATTTCCACCACGTCATGCAATGTTTTTTTCTTCAAATAATTATGCAGGTCAAGATGAGATGTCTGCTAATTTGGATCGTTTACTAAACGATGCACGCGTCACATCTCGGATGCAAACATCCGATTTTGTATCCGTGAAAATACAGGGTGACAGTGAAACTTATACTCACTTTATGTCGCTTTGTAAGTATAAGAATTTCAATCAAAGGCGACCACTGTAATCTATAGTTCATTAATATCTTCTATGTATATAGATAAAGTGGTGCCTGTGCCGTCTATATTTTTTATTGGAAAATCTGGAACACCGCTGGATATTGCTACTGGTATAACCGCAAATGTGGAGGAACTTGTGGCCAAAATTGAAAAGGTTTTGATTTTATCCGGCAAGCGTCGAGTCCAACATACTACAGCGGAAGCATCCAGCAGTAATATCGGAACTGATGTACGCAGCTTTGCTGGTGCCGAGGAAGATGAAGAGCCACAAACTGAAGAACCTCAAGAACAGTCATCCACAATTAAGGAGGAGGTGGTGGTGAATGATGAGAAGGTTAGAGATGTAGAGGAGGAGGAGAAAAATGACCATGTGGAGGAGGCAGATAATGACCATGTGGAGGAGGCGAAGAATGACCATGAGGAGGATGCGAAGAATGACAATGAGGTTAAAAATGTGGAGGAAAAGAATGAAGCAGAGCCGGAGCCAGAGTCTGAGTCCGAGCCAGCGATGCCACAACCCATTCCAGTATCAGAGTCATATATAAAACAGACGGCAGAGCCAACTGTAGCAGCGGAAACGACAGCAATATCGCAAACGGCAGCAGCAGCTGCAGAAAAGCGTGCAGCTGCATCAACCCAAGCAACACAAGCAACCACATCTATGTTACCTAATGCCATGACCAGTATGATACCTGCTGGTGTGCCAATGATGCAACAAGCAGCACCGGGTGTTGCCCGTGTGCCCGTTGAAGAAGCCGCAAACCCAACAATTCCCGTACAAACAGACATACAGAAAATTCTCGAACAGCGACGGCGCGAACGCGAAGAGGAACAGCAACAGCGTGAAAAGGAGAATGAACTGCGACGTCGTCGTGAAGGACGCGATGCTCAGGAGCAGCAGGCCCAAGCCAGAGAGCTCGAGCTAAAAAATATGCAGGTGAGCATGATAATTATCTTTATAGAAAACTAAAATTGAAAATTATTTCAATAATTTGATTAACCTTTTTGAATATGTTTTCCCCGTTCAGGAGCGCTTGCGTCGTGAACGGCAACAGGAGCAGGCAACTCGTGATCGCATTCTAGCTCAAATTGCTGCAGATCGTGCCGAGCAGGCGAATCGTGTATCAATGCAAAATCCAGCAACGGCAGCATCAACGGCAAATGCAACAGCCACATCCGTGGTTACGCCGGAAACCTCTCATTCTTCGGTGGAGGAGACACGGCTGCAGATACGTTTACCTAGTGGCATTACACGCACCAAAGCATTTCCCATCGAGGAACCATTATCCACTGTGCGCGTCTATGTGGTGAATGAGTTGCTCGCTGGCAGCAGTATACGTGAGTTTTCTTTAGCCACCAGCTATCCGAGACGTGAATTTAAGACCGAGGATGAAATTAAGACACTGATCGATCTGAATCTGGTGCCCAATGCTGTGCTGTTGGTACTGAAGCGCGATGAAGCCAGCCGTGTTGTGCGTACCAGCAACAATATGATGACCATACTGACCAGCGTTATTTGGGCCATTTTAACACCGGCAACCATGGCCTTTGATTATATCACTAACGTGGGATTCTATCGTTTGCGGGACCGTTTCATGCAAATGGTATCCAATGTGGGATGGGCCAAGTCGACCGGACGTAATACTGGCGAAGGCGATGTTGATATGGGCGATGCGTAAGATAAAAATGACATATTATATATTATTTAGATACCCTGTACACTATATAGATCGCGTTGCATATTATGACCGATAAGAAGCAGTTTCATCGTCCTCCATTATGTATACATAATACGTTTTCTCCTATAGTCAAGTCCGTCTGTCTAAAAGTTTGTACGAATGCGTTTCTCATTTGATTGCACAGGGGTACAGGGTATCTCTTCGACCGAGCACACTCTGCTTGAATGTTCTTACATGTTTTTATATTTCAAAGGCTTTTCTTGATATAGCGCTACTCGTCGCAATATGGATATGTTTGTACTGCGCGATACATCGGGCCCAGGTACACAGGGTCAGGGTCAGCAACCAGCTGAAGGTACATCGGAGTCCCAGCAAAATCCAACAACGCTCCCACAAGATGCGTCGCAACAGCGTCCGGCCAGCTATCGTGGAGCACGCTATGGTGAATCAAATATCCGCCGTTTGGCCGATACCAAGGACGATGATGAGGACGACAAGGCCACCTACAATGGCAACTCAACGCAGCAGCAATAAATAATTTCGAAAATATACAATATAATTATTACTATATACACATAAACCTATATCAAAAGCCAGTACAGTCACACAGCTTCAAATTACGCAGCCCGAAATTCTATTATTATATTTATAAATACAAAAATCAACGATAAAATTTCAAACAAAAACAATACAAAATTATAACAAATATTTCTTGTGTTTGTTTGTGTCTTTTATTTTGAAATAATTGAAACAAGCATCGAAAAAAAAGAAAACAATCATTAATTAATTAATTAGTACACAATTATGTGATAAACAAAGTTATTTAATTTGTTCTAATATTATGCAAAAATGTTTTTAAAAGTTATTTTTAGCTACGTTCCTTGGGCGTAGTTTATTAAACGTGATTATAAGACAAAGAAAAACACATTTTTATTTCTTTTTTGATTAATTTCTAATCACAATGCAGCGCACTCGTCTAAACGCAGTCAATAATATTGTGTTTTTAGCCTTTTTTTGTTTGTTTGTTTGTAATGTGTGATATGGTGTAGCGATCACTATCATAATTTTGGTAATACAATTTAGCCTCCAAAAAATAAAGAGCTAACCAGTGAAGGAGCTCGTTTTTAGCGTTTTACGAATATAAAACAAATACTAATGATCGCTTGAAAATTAAAGTAAAAATTTCTACAAATTCAGAATATTTTAACTAATTCTAACTTTCAAACGACCATTGTATTTAAAAAAGAATAAAAATATTTCAAATGAAATTACATAAAGTTTGTGAAGCAATTAACAAATGTGATTATAAACTTAAATAATAAGAGAGACCTTGCTATATTATATTAAAATCAATATGAATAATATTCCATTTTCTACAATGTGAACCACATAAGAAACTGAAGCAGCTTGTAAATGTTTACTAGCGGGAATTTCCATTCCTCTTTGCGTTGCAATGGCGGCACCAGACTCGGATAATGTACAGGATAACCAATTTGACAATTGGTATTAACTGTACCGCCTGGATAGTTGATGGCGACACTATTATCTATCTTAACACCATCGCAATCGATCAGTTCCAACGATTTATTGAAACAGATGCGTATTTCAGAGAGATAACTAACATCATGTACGCCATCGTATAGACAATGTATGGAGGGATTTTTGCCAAGGCCACGTACAATCGCATTATTCAATGCAATCACCGTATTGTTCGAGTCTGGATGTATGCCAGCTGCGTCTAGTATTTTCGAAACAATATATTTTTCACGCCACTGCAGACCCTGACCAAAGTACTTTGCTTCATCGTCCAGTTCAGTGAGCGCTGCAGCGCAAGTGCCATGCTTCAACCATTCATGTTTCCAGAGCCAGTCCTGTGAGGAAGCACCCTCCAAATCAGGCCAATAAGTATTCAAGCGATCCAGAATGCCATCCAATTGTTCTGGATCGAATGCAGCTGATTTATTACAAAAATTCGGTCCGAATTGACCCATTTTTGTTGGCCATATACCGTGTATGGTCCAGAACTCTTTCTTTTGCGGCAATGTGCATTCGTGCGAAGGATCCTGCTCCCTCCAATGATAGCAGGTGGTCACAGGCCATTGCTGTGTAAATATTAACACATCCCAATTGGTTGCCTGTTCGCCAACCATATCAAGCGGATAGTCATCATCATCGTCATCATCCTCCTCATAGCGGTCAGCAGCGCTGGGTCTCTTCAGTGGCTCCTCTACAGAATTACTCGAATCGTCATCTGTTAATGCGATGCCAGAATCAGATATGTCATCAGCCTCACTAAAAAATATATATAAAACAAAGATTAAAATTTGCAATATATAGTATATATTTAGATAATCCTATTAAATCGGTGATTAACAAAGAGAGCGATGAGTAATTGTTTAACCACGTAGGTTGTATTTTATAGGTTCGAAGGGTTTCAAAGTGGGGGTTGGGGCTTATATAGGAGGCCTCTGAATAACCTTGAACTTGATGCCTTCTTTTAAATTTGGAAGGTCACTTGTATATATTGATTTATATGCCTTTCACTGTTGTTAAATTCTTTTGTTTTGCTTATCTACAATTAGAAACTTGCTCAAAAGTTGTTTTTTTTTTGGTTTGTAACTTGTTATTGTTTTACAATTTTTTTTTTCTGTTGTCACAAGAGAAAACTAGAAATTTCGCTGTTGCTGCGATTTTTTATTGTAAAATTTATTTAGAGGGTATCGCAACTTACCTCAATGGGCTTGTCTTTGTCAACACAAGGCTGCATAATAAAACCGTCCAAATGAACAAATGTTTTTGTTGTTGTTGCCGCATATTTAATACACTTATTTCAAAATAACGAAGCGTAAGCAAAAAAAATTTCTTTCTTTATTTTTTAAGCAATGACGCATTATCCGATTTAACCGCAAGTGATTTGTATGCAAATACTCTTGCAATAGTTGTGATATTTTTTAATATAAATACAATAATAGGTTAATAGTTGATTACAACGTCTCTTTTTTTTTAATAACTTTGTTTTTGTTTTTCTTTTGGTTTTTACGTTGCTATTAAATGACATTAACAGCTGTAAAGCCAGAGAGAGAGAGAGAGCAACTCTGTTAATTTGGAAAATAGTGTTGTAGAATATGCGCGGTTATCGATAACACATGCAATATTGTTGCGTATAATATAATCGATTTATTGCTTGGAGCGCGGTTCATTCAAAAAAAAAAGAAAATTAAATGAAATTACTTAGAACAACAAAATAATACAAAATGTTGACTAAAACCTGTACAATTAAGAAAAAAAAAACATTTATCTATTGATATGAACTACTAATTGCGGGCTACTGGGCTTGTTTGCTGATTAGACAGCAGACAGGGATTTATGAAATACAACGACAGTTTGTCTGCTTTGCTTAAATGATGAAAAATCCCAAAGCATTGCTAAAGATAAAATGCAACTAACACACACACACACACACACACACTGTCAAGCACTTTAATTAGTGACAACGATAATTACACACATTTTGTGCTGGCACAATTGCGCTATTTTATCTATCTTTGAAATACAAACATGACATGTAACCAAACACCAAACGACTTCTGTTGAAAACTACAAGAAGAACAAGCACCAGAGCAACAATAACTATTTCTTCAATTTTTTTATTTTTATTTTTTGCTAAGCAATTGATTATTGCTTAACTGTACTTTGTACTTTCCCAAATACCTGATGATCCAACCCAAGGCAAGGCAAGACAACATACAATCATTTTATACACATTTAGGGGGACATACATTGTATATTGTAGATAAAAAAAAAACAGTCAAAAAGCTAGTAGCTATCCCCCCCACACACACACAATTTGTAGCATTTGTCATCCACTTATGGCAACTTTTCCACTTAGTGTCACCAATTTTATCAAATTCAATTAGTCCGTTTATGCGATAAAACTCATTTACATGAGCTCATATAAGTATGTATGTTATCACTCCCTATTTATTTCTTACTACTTCTATATGAATTTTATCATACTATAACATTTGTGATTATTTTGTCATGTTTTTTTTTTGTTTTGTTTTTTTTTGTTTTGTTTTTTTTTTGCGTTTCCAACTAATGTACATGATTTCGATGACAAGAATAAACACAACATTGGGAATTGTATTGTGAGGGTTGATTTTATGCAGATTTTTAGGTTTTATGTATTGTTGTTGTTGTTGTTGTTATTCTGTCTGTTTGCTGTTTTGATGACAAATTAATTTAATAATAACAGCTGCAAACATTTTGTAATCAATTCTCCTTCAGCTCAAATAATCAACTAGTACTCGTATGTACAATCAATTAATGTTTGTTTTGTTTTTATGTTTTTATGTTCAAGCTTATTGTGTTTATATAGGTTAAAAGTATTACATTACTTTTTAGATAGTACAAGGATGCGAATCAAGGCTGTGATAAAGTTCAGGATTTGAAGAATAACAAATTAATTGCTTTTGTTGAGGGCTACACAGTCCAACCTATCTAAAATATTAGTCAAAAGGCTTCAAATCTTTGCCTATCAACTTGAGCTTACAATTTTTACCTTATTATTTTTAGCTTGAACCACTTGTGAATTACAAAGTGAAAAAACTCATAATGAAAGTCAATTTATTGGTTTATTTGTATGTAGTT
>JBANCX010000341.1:0-20027 GCA_037040065.1 Dettopsomyia nigrovittata
AGCTAGACAGGCAAACATACTCGTAGTTCACTAAAGAACAGTGTTGTAAAAGTCAATTTTTTCGTTGCGAGAACTGCCGCAATTATAGCTTTTTTTTCTCATTTTTATTTATCCGTCAAGTATATAGCTTTTTTCTTAGCGGTTTTTTATAAATTTGAAATTTTTTCGAATTTATTTGTAATTTTGTAAAAAGCTGGCAACACTGTTTGTGTGTACAAACAGATGAAGACAGACAAGAGATGGCAACGACAGCCGAACCGAAATGATTGCAGACAAATATTGGCAGAGAATCCGCGTTTATTGTGCACTTGAAATACAACAGCAGCAACAATAATAAAAGCGTGCAACTTTAATGCAAAGAGGCAAACATTTTTGGCTTCAAATGTAGCACACACACAACACAATCATGTGTATAGTCGTTGTAGGACAGCTAGACAGACAGCACTGACAGCAAAAATCATCGAAAGCCTGAAACGACCGCAAAACAAAAATCAAAAAATTTTCCATGCCAACAACAACAACTGCAAGCTAAAGAACAGACAACTGTGCGTATGTGTAATATATGTACGTGTATGTGTGTATAGATGGGCACGTGATAAACAGAACACGAACACAAAGCGTGATATAAAAAGCACACAATTAGTGCAACTTTGTATGAACATCAAAATACAAAATAACAAAAAAAAAAAAATATAAATTATAAGAAATTAAATAAAAATATTAAATACTCGAATAATTAATTATATTCATTATGAAGTTCTTAAATTAATCTTTGGAATCTTTGGTTAGCAGGCTCTAGGTCCAACGACAGATCACACAACAAACGTAGCCAACAATTTAAAAATATTTCAGAAAATTAATTTTATACGAAAACAATAAAATTAATACAAAAATTGAAAAATCAATAAGTAAATAATACTAAAAATAATAATTTTTTGATTTTTTAAGCTGTCAGGTGTAAAAAATTACCAAAAAAAAAACAAAATTTAGATTATTGAAAAACCGTCAAAAGTAAAACATTTCTAGCTACAATCAGAAAATTCATAAAAATTCGTTAATTTGAGTTGAAAAACTTTTAAAATAATTTATGAATTTTCAGTTGAATTAATTGATCTCTCTCTCTCTCGCTTTCTCTGGGCATTACGAAAGTATCTTTTAGCTAAAATAATTAATTTTCTATTTAATTATTATTAGAGTACAACAATTCGATAAATTCAAATTTACGTTGAGGGTTATATTCGTGTCACGACATAATGATATTAAGTACAACTCCAGTGTTGTAAAGCACAGACATTTATTTATGTATTTATGCACATTTTGTGCAAAAATGACAGCAACAAATTTACGACTCTCTCCTCTGTCACTCTCTTCTCTCTCTCTCTGTCTATGTGTGTTGAAGTGTTTTATTTGCTGTTGCGCTGTATTAGTGCTGCATTGACCTTTGAACGCCAATCCTTTAAACTCCTCCCAAACACATTTGACCACTACAACGACTACAATCAGGCAGTTGCGCGCTGCTTGAACTGCTTGAAGTGCCATGAAAATTGTATTGCCGAGTAGCCACAAAAGGTTATTGTGTTCAGCAACAGCGCAAAACTGACAAACTTGCTGTCTGATTGATGACTGACTGATGGACTGATGGACTGACTGATTTGAGAATTTTACCTCAATTTAAATAAAATACTTTATAAACTTGTTATCCTCCTAGTTCACAAAAATAAAAAAATTATTTTTTAAATATAAATAAAAAACGAAATCAAAAACTCCAAAAATTGTTTAAATGCACAAAAATGAAATAAAATAAATAATAAATTAGTAAATAACACACTGTTTCGTATGTATGTAACAGTGCTTTAAAAATTGAAAGAAAAAAAACACCGGGTATCTATAAGTCGATGACATTTTACCATTTTCTAGGCTTGCGATCGCCTTGCATTGCTTTGGACCGCTTGCAATTGCGAGAGATCGCCATGGACTGCTTTGAACTGCTTTTGACTGCTTGCGATTGCTTTTAACTGCTTACAACTGCTTGCGAAGTTACACATATTTATTTATTTTTACTTTGATTCATAATAAACACTTGAAATAAATTGTTATAATAATACTAATAATAATAAATAATTGTTTTTGAGATTTGATTTGTTGTAGGGTTTCCAACTTTAACATAAATATTATTTTAATTCAATTGGCAGTACCATTGCCCTCACTTAGTGCCTGTAAAGTAATTAGTTGCTCATCAGCTGTTGAATGGGTAATAGCACCATCCAAATCATTGATGGTTGTATCATCTGAAATTCGCAATTTGGGTGTAGCAGATGTACCACCACCAGCAGCACCACCACCACCACTGTGGTTGGCCTGCTTTAGCCAACGGGTACAGAAGCGATTAACACGCGGCAAACTGTCCTCAGAGAGGCAGCTACAGATTTTACATGGATATGCCAATGATATTGAAGCATCATCAAGTTCGGCCGTCGTTTGGGTCAACTCATCATCTTCCGAGACTTCAACATGATCACGTTGAAATATGGTTACCATTGAACCATCAGAAGCATCTACATCAAGATCTTCGCCGCAATGGCGTTCAGCTGCTGCCTCTGCATAAATATCATAGCCAGTTGGCAACTCTGTTTTTGGTTGCGTAATAGAGTCCATATTGCTGCCGCTGTTGCTGCTTCTTCTTTTTTTCCTGCCTGCGTGTCGTGAAATTACTTTGAAATTTTGGTAAATTTTGTTGGAAAATTTAAAATAAAAAAAAAAAAAAAAAAACAAAATCAAATTTTTTTTTTTTTTTAATTTATGCAAAATTATTTTTTTTTGATATTTTTTTTTTTGTTTTAATAACTGAATTGAAAATTTGGAAACAGGTAACAGGATAACCATTTTGACAAGCTGTCCAGCACCTGCTATATATGTATGTGTATATTTTTATGTGATTGTGTGTAGTGTGAGAGAGTGTGACTGAGCGTGAGAGAGCGTGAGAGTGAGAGCAAGGGGCTAACAAAATACATTCCACATTCAGTACGCGCTGCACTTTAATTAAATTTCTTAATTATGTTGGATTAATACACAGACAGATAGACACACACACACACACACACACAGCGAGAGGAAGAGAGCGACTAAGGAGAGTGAGTGACTGAGACTACTATATATGTATGTATGTGTTATGTAGTCAAAGACAGACACTACTCTCTTAGCTGAATTCAACTAAAATTTCATAGTTCTATTCTTCTTTTTCGTTTAATCAACATGCAACCAGCAGCAGCAGCACAAGCAGCAAACACAGAACTGACTGACATCATAGCAGTGTTGGCAAACACTTAAATAGCAGCAAAGTGTGTAAATGTAAAATGGCGAAACTTATAGCTTTTGTCAGATTAAATCTCGATAATTCGTTAAAAAAAGTGCTGTCCCTTTTGAAGAACAAATTGCGTTAATTCGTTAAAATTGTTGAGATTTTGGTCACCTCGTTAATTCGTATTATGTTTCATAGAATCGTAATAAATTAAGTATGGAAAGCTTCTCTCAGCGCTCTCTCTTTTAACGCTTTATTCGAATTTTATTAAAATATTCAAATTTTTATGTTTTTTTTTGTGATTATTTTTCAGCTTAGCAGAAATTTCTGGCTTTTTTTTTCTCAATTGTTAGTTTGTTATTCACTGGCAGCACTGGCGCTCACAAAAGAAGGTAAAAAGGCGGCCCAAAAATGGGCGTTGCATGCCACCATAGTGTGGCACCAGGCGCGCAGTCAAGTAATTGAGAAAACTTGGCAGCAAGTGTTGGCCTAGTAGACGACAACGTCGACAACATCAAACTGACGCCGCTGGCATTCGTGCGTCAGCTGAGCGGCAGAGGCTGCAAATGAGTTGGTTAGTTGTAGTTGCCCACATACCCCACATGCCCCACAGGCTAGGCTAGGCGGCACACTGCACATTTAGTTACTTTACTTTAACATTTACCTTTGCGTTGTGGCATTCAACAGCCGGCAAAGACAACGTTCTTCTTGCTTGCCACAAGAGCTCAATGGGTATCTTTGAGTGTGTGTGTGTGTGTGTGGGCGTACAGGAGGCGTGGCGCATTAGTTGCAGCACGTGACTGAAATGCCAAAGCAAATACTTTGTATGTGTGTGTGCCCCTCAAAGAGTCGTAGTCGTCGTAGAAGCAGCTTACTAAAAATTAAAACACATGTAAAGAAATAATTAAGATATTAGTATGTAGCATCACCCAGCCAGGCAGCAAAGCTAACCAAGTCATTGCCCAACCACCCGATTATTCATCCAGCCACCTACAACACTGCTTGACTTTAACTTGAAGCTGGGCACACAGTTTTCTTTTTTTTTTCTTTTTTCTTTCCTTTTTGGGGGGCTAGAGCTGGGTGCAGCGACGCGTAAACAAAGCACGATAAGAGCAAACTGTCAGCTCTGAATAGGCCACTAAATGCAGAGGGCGACACTTTTGCTCTCTCTTACAAAATATTTACACTAAACAACACAATTGAGCGAACTCAAGCGGCCAATTTGAAGCTGTTGAAGAGCTCCAGCAACAGCTGTCGGCAGAGCAACAACAATAGACAAAGAGAAAGAGAGTGCAAAAGAAAGTGTGAGAATTAATATGAATAAATTTACATTTAGTATTGTGTTAGCTTTTGTTTATTATCCTTCTTCTTCTTTTTTTTTAAATGCAAGCTAGAGAAAAAAACATAAAAAAAGGAAAAAGGAAGGAAGGACTTTGAATGAGAGAATCAAAAGCTTTTTGAATTTAGCTTAAGCGCAATTTTAATTTGAATACGAAAACAAAAAAAAATGTGGAAATAAATTCGATAAAATATAATAACTTAAATTAAATAATACGAAAATTTACCTTATAATGTTAATATATTTATAAATTTTATATATTTTGTAAGATAATATAAAAAAAAATTAATTTTATTTATTACAAAGAGTTTAGTAGCTGAAAAATATTAAGAATTCAATTTAGAAAGCTTAAAAAATCATTAAATAAATAAATTAAGTCAATAAATCATTAAATTCATATTCAGATCAATTGTTTAAAGCTTTTAATACTAAGACTTATTACCTCAATTAGGTTTTTAAGCACTTACAAGCTTAAGGAATAATAAATATAATCAAATTTTTAAGTATGACCATATTATACATTTTTTCAACAATTTTGTTAAAAAAAGGAAAAGAAGCAATTCCTAATTATGTTGCACAGTGTCTGTTTGTATATCATTTTGATATTTGTTCCGTATATATTCATTGCCACCTGGCAGAGAGAGAGAGAGAGCATTGGGCACGTGCTCTTACCCTTTTTTTTGTTTTTTTGTCCCAACTCAAGATACATTGCCCGCAATGTATTTCCGTATCCGTGAAATCGAAGTACAAGTTGCATAGACCGTCGTATGGGAACAATGGAGTCATAATGGAAGGCAATACATATATATTTACACACATACATACATACATATACATATGTATACTATGTACATTCATTGAAGGTCAGACATTGCTTAACGCAATAAAATTTGTGCCATGAAGCTTGCTGTGTAGCTCTGGAGCAAGATTATTGCCGCTTTCGTATATTTGTTGTTCTTTTATTTCTTTTGTTTTTTCATTCTTTGCCTTTTGTCACTTTTTTTTGTGCCTCATTATTTGTGCATTCTCCATTTTGTGTCCAGCCAGCGTCATGCGATGTATCATTAAAAGATGTTTCTCTCATTTTCATTTGCTTTTTCTGTTCTCTTTTTTGGTGTTTTTTGTTATTGTTCTTTGAGTTGCGAGATGGTATGATAAACTAGTGCTGTCACTTTTGTTTTATTTGTTTTCTTTTTGTAATAAATTATATCACAAAATTAGTGCCAAGTGCTCTTTAAGTATTCTATGTATATATAGCACTTGGAAATAAAAAAAAAATTGTTGCTCCTTTATGTATATGCAATGCTTTTTGGCCAAGTCATCTTTTTACCATTAGAATTCACAACTGGTTCTATGACTGTTGACTGTATGACCTACATAGTCGATGAGGAAAGCGCGTAGATGCATTCTGAGATAGCTTTAAAGACACAATTTTAATATATTTAGAGACTTTACTTGGTGTTTTTTTCAGCTAAAAAATACAAAATTTTTCTAATTAAAACATTTTTTTATGTTCCAAGAGGATTAAAAACCCTAAAATAAATACCAAAGATCTGTAGGAAACATTAAAAAACTACCTTCATGAAAATACTTCTTCTTCTTCTTCGAAAAAGGCTAAATAGACATGCACTATTGGATAGACAGTTGTGCTCGGAGATAGTTGCTTCATTTTCATATAACCAGAGCAGCATCTTCTACTTCTTGTTCTTTTTTTTTTCTTCTGTTGTTGTTGTTGCTACTCGCACTGCCTTCATTTTCTCCAGCTCTCTCTAAACTGTTGCAGCTGCTTCAGTTATAGCTACAGCTTTTGCAGTTATAATTTCTGCTTGTTTTATTTACGGTACTTACGCGCACTTCTCTTAAAGAGACACACAGAGAAAGAGAGAGAGGAAGACTGAGAGAGAAGGAAAGCGAGAGGAAGTAAGTGCGGGATGAGATAGAGCAAGAGAAAGAAATGATTCGTGCTCAAAACGTTTTTACATTTCATTGACTGGAAGGGAGCCAGTGCCCAAAAAAAGGAACACGAAACACAACCAAGCACACACACACACACATGACACACTCACACACACACACTCTTACACAATATCTTTCTCACACACACACCTAGTTGGAAACATTTGCACAGCTTCTCACGAGTTGTTGGCAACATTGAACAATTAAATTTAATTGCATTCCCAATTTGTATAATTATGCCCCGCTCTAAATATATGTATGTATGTGTAGTACTTATATAAATTTTTTAATTTGCTTCGCATAACGTTAAAAGATGATGTACATACTAGGCCTTGTCAACAACAAAAGACATCCACAGTCTCTAGTAACTACGAGTATCTCTATCTTAATTTATTTTTCTCAATATTCTTTCTCCCACATTTTTGCTTTGCCGCAGGCTTTTGTCGCATTTTGCGTTCTGTGTTTTAAGTCCTTTACCCAAGTTTTCAACATAATGAAGAGCTCTCTTTTGGTAGTACAATACGCACTTAAAGATATTTTTAATCAATAGTTATTTTTTTGTAAGGAAACTGCATTAAAAAATGGCCTAAATATCATAAATATCGATAGTTTTGGTAATTAGCTTAATTTCGGGTATTTAATATCGAAGGCAATACAGTAGACAACCTCAATTATTTAGTTGAAAACTATAAATAAAGAAAACTTTCCTGAATTTATACTTACGATCGTTGTATCAGTGTTGGAAAATGCTAAGCTGCCGTTCTCACTTTGAACACAGCCATTGCCGCAAAAATGTAGGAAGAGAGCGCGAGGTGAGAACAGAACAAGTGAAAGGATGAGTTTAATAAACGATAGACAACCGTTCACAGCGAGCTTCAGGTTCATACTGAAGGCTGCTTAAGGCAGCAAGCTTCATTTTATTTATTGCACCGATAAATGATGATCGGTTTCTCACGAACCAGCAAAGAGAAAAACGATCAAAGCAAAATGAAAAAAACACACGCGACAGGGAGAGCCCTAGCTCTATGAATTGTTCTCATTTAGCTCTCTCGGCTAACCAACGGACATTCTTTTAGCTGAGGCATGGAGGCATTCCTTCATTAAATATACTAAAAATTTATAATATTAACTAATAATAATAATTAAAATAGTATGTACTTTAGATACCCTTTCTATTGTCTTTATTTTTTTGTAAAAGGTAAATGAGCTTTTGACTTCAAAATAGTATATTTTTGGTATTTTTTTCAGTTTTATTTTTCACATTTTCCAATTTTCAATTGGTATAATTTTTGTTATTGTCACGTTCGTTTTGAAATTGCAAACTAATCAAAATGGATGGCAACTCTACAAAAAAAAAAAAAAAAAAATACGAAAAAGAGAAAAAAGAAAATTGACAGCTGTCAGCGAGGATTGGCCAAAGGATTTTAAGCGACAATTTAGATGATTAGCGGAGCGAAGAGTGCTCATAATTAGTCAATCGATTGTTAAATACACAGATAGAAAATAGAAAATCCAAGATAAATGGAAAAATGGGAAATATATATACTACTGTATATACATATGTATATAGATAGCTCAATCAGTGCAAATAACAAATAGAAATTCAATGTTACGATTAATTTAATAAGTTTCTATTACTTTGATTAGGTGTTGATTATGTATGTGTGTGTGTGTGTGTGTGTGTGGCAAAAGTTTCTGACGACAGGTGGCGCTCAGACAAGTTTTTTGGCCAGTGCTAATAAAGTCATGTATATATAGAGTATACTATTATATATAAATGCTTTGGGATAACAAAGGACAGGCAACTTCTAGCCTAGTGTCAGACGATAGCATCCAAAAGTTGGTAAAAGGATAAAAGCCATGGCAAAAGGGATAGATGGGTTTGGCGAAAACTGGCTACGAAACTAGTAGTATACGAAAAATTTAATACTTGTGTACGGCAGCGAGCAGAAAGCGAGAAAGATTTTTTGCAATTTATTTAAGTCACGTGCCACATTCTGTAGAGCCAAAAAGAAACGATGAGGCAATCTGCCACCTGCCACCAGCCACCAGTAACCAGCTACCCAGCTACCCAGCTACCTGGCTGACTTGATTTGGAACTCAAAGTGACTGACTGAAGTACTGACTAAACTGACAAACTGACACACTGACAGACTGAGGCCAAGTTGTGGGTGGCACACAAAGGCACAAAGTTATGCCAGGCAACAAATGTAACATAAATTATAGCATGAACGAAGAGGCACACAAGAAGAAGGCACAAGAACTTGATGCCACAAAAAAAGGAGTCGACCTCAGGTCTTGGACAAGCAACTCTCTATCTCTCTCTCTCCCTATATGTGTGTGTGGCCCTGGACAGCAGCCAGCTGCCAAAGTGTTGCAGCTACTTCTATATCAACACGGGTTTGTGTGGCACATTCTTCTCTACTACCTCTACACAACTAGTACTTGCTCATCATGAGGCAAGTTACTTACTTACTTACTTACTTACTTGGCAGCACTTAATTAGTGTGCGCGAATTTTGAGCACGTGAATTTTATACAAGTGTGTGCTCTCACTCTCTTGGTGTGTATATATGTGTGTATGAGAGAGAGAGAGAGAGACTAGCAAACGATAAAAAGAGTGAGAGACAGCGAGAAGATTGTTGTAATTCAAGGGCCATGTACAGTGGGCACAATTAACAGAGAATCGAAAAAAAACAATTGTAATGTAAGTTACATTTTTTGATTAGTTTTTATATTTATTTATATTATTATTATTTTAGTATTATATTATAATTTATAATTATTAATTAATTTATATATATATATTAAGTATATTTTCTTTTTTAGTGCTACAATCAATAAAATTTTAAATATATTATTGAAAAATATTTTAAATTTATTTTAATATATATATTTTATTTTATGACTTAAAACCGAAATGAAACTATTATAAACTAATGATATTTTCCAAATAATTGATTACAATGATAAAGCTATGTTACTACACCCATCGAAATCAAAAATTTTCTTTCATTTTCAAATTTTTGTAATAATTTTTAAATAAAAAATTGTTAGTTTTATGCGTTATTTTAAATATTAAATCAACATTTACAAAGTATTAAAGTGAATTTATTTAATCAATCATTTATCGCAAGTTAAAGAGGTTAATTTATTTACAACAATAATATTATTGCCTAAAAAAAATAATTAAAATAAATTAAAATTATTCTTTTTTGTTTTGGAAAACCAAAAATTTGTATTTTTTATGCCATAGTGACCAGTAGAAAGTTGAAGTTGCGCGCTTTTCGCGGCTCTCTCTCTCTCTCACTATCAGTCTCTTCTTCGCTTGCTTTTGAAACAGTTTGATTAAGTTTAATTGATGTAATTACACTCTTAAATTGGATTGGATTTGTGAATACAAAGCACGGACAGACAGTTGGGTATACTACATAGTAGAATAAGAAAGCTGAGCTGGGTATGCTGCATAGAAGTGAGGCTAGAACGAACAATCTGTTCAAATCTATTTCTAGTACTACTATTCGCAGTATATTACCTACTGACCTGCCCATCGATGCCTAAAACGAGACTTCAAAGTCCTCTCCGCTTACGAAATTTTGTTGAATTGCCCGCACACATAGACACAGACACATCAACGCAATTTTCATCAATTTGAAAATGAATTTGAAAGTGTTCACAGTGTAGTTGTTGTTGTTGTTGTTGCTGTGTTTGTGCGTTGACAACTGGCCCTAGGAATGGCCAATGGATGACGACATGTTTGTAACACTCTCTCACACTTTACCTACCTCCCTACCACACTGACAGTGCTCTCTCTGACAATCTATCTCGCTCATTCATTGGGCTCTGCTCTTTTGTACTCTCTCTCTCTCTCTCTCTTGAATTGATAACTGGTACTAGGAACAGCGGGCAAGGACAAGAGAGTCGTGGTTATGGAGTGTGTGTGTGTGTGTGAGTGTGTGAGGCTTGAATTGTGGATTGTGCTTTTGGTTTGGTGGCGCGCATATTTTGCATAATTTAAGCAATTTGTGCAACTGCAACGGCCATGACGATGACGCTGTCCGATGACAGCAGAAGAGAAAGAGAGCAGCAGCGGCAGAAGATAATTCTCTGGGTTGGGTAGGTGTGAAATGCACCCACATTATTGCATTTGACTGCCAATGGTACTGAAGCTGTTGCTCCTGCTGTTGCTGTTGCTGCTGCTGCTGCTGCTACTGGACACAGAGGCCAGATAATGAAGCAGCAACATTTTAACCAGGCAAATGCGCAAACACGAAGAAACAGCAGTGGCCAGGGCAGGCTGAAGTGCAAAAGGAGCGAAAAAAGGGAGAGTGTATCAGCACACTGAAAGAAAATTTATGTTGCATTCAAGAAAAAAGAATTTATTAATTCTATTCGTCCAAGCGATTATATCCAACAACAGATGAACATCATTCAATATTTAAGTTATTGTATTATAATACATAAGAAAGTTTTTTAAATTTATATAATTTTCATATTTTGAAGAATATACAACAAAATCAAACTTCGTCATAGTTAATATTACATTCATATTATATTATTTTTGAAGCTATTATTTAAATGAAAGTGAAGATTGAATATTTACTCTTTTCATTAATCGAATTGTTTCATATTTTATACGATATACATACATAGATATGAGATAAAAAATATATTTTAATGACATATTGAGTATAAAGTGTAATATGAGATTGAAATAATCTTGTTACTTGAAAAAATCTGAAAATTAAAATATAATATTTATAAAAATTTTAAATTAAAATAAACTAAGTTATTTTCTTAAGTGTAGGCTTCAAATAAGAGAGACAGAGAGCGAGAGACAGAGTAAGCGAGTAAGAGAGAGTTATGCACTCTACACTTAATGCTCATGTGTACGTTTGGTGCTGGTGTTGATTGCCGGACTGTATGACAGACTCAGTGACTGACTGACTGAGTGACTGACTGACTGAGTGACTGATTCATGAACTGACAACGAGCCTGGCATACAACCTGAACCTGAGCCGCGTTTTCTCTTTACTTGCTATTTTATACACTCATGGGTGTCTGTGAGTGTGACGCTTTAGCTCATATTTCGTTGTCCACAAACGTGGCCAGAACTGAGTGAGTGGATGGCCAGTAGTTGTATGCTTGTATGTACAGCTGCTCTTGGATGCTGTTTTTGTTCAAACTGCCGCTGCTATGACACTGGATTTTACAGAGACTTAAGTGCTGACTCTCGCTCACTCTCACTCTCACTCTCTCTCTCTCTGTCAACCACACACATATGAACGTTTGTCTGCATGTGTGTGTGTGGCTGCTTGTGATATATGCAGCTGACTCATTCTGCTGACGCTCCAAATTCAAACACAAACACTGTTGCATACTTTTGTGCGTTGCCCGAATGAAACAGCTTTATGGTCAATTTCTAAAGTGCAAGCAAGACACATGAATGTGTGTGAGTGTGTGTGCGTGTGTTTGTGTGTGTGTGTGTGTTGATGTGATGTTGCACTCTGCAACGGACACACATATTTTCTGATAAATTATTGCATTGTTGATTTATTTTTGGCTTTTCGCTGTCTGCGGCTTAAGATTAATTTCCTTGCGTTGTTGAATTCACACTTATGCGACGAACCAAAACGAAAAATCTCTCATCTGTCCCCCACACACTCCCTGCATTTTGGGGACAATGCTGTATTTGTATTGTTGTTCGCTCGTTAAATGGCTTTTGACCAAGAAATAAAAATAAAAAAATGAAAAGCAGCAATAAAAATTAAATCAAATAAATATAATTTTTAATTAAAATGCCCTTTAATCTTTTTACAATTATTGCAATCACAATGAACCAACAGCAAACAGACAAACAGACACCCGGACAAATGCGCCGGACAGCACAATTTACAATCAAATATATATATATATATATATATAAATATAATACCATTGGATCTCTGTCTCTCTCTGACTGTGTTCAAACGAGAATCGGAATACGCATTCAATGACTGCAATTCGATGATGACTGCCACTAGACGACTACTTGTATTTGAGACCCTGCCTGTTTGTCAGTCTGTCAATCTGTCACTCCCTGAATATCAGTTTATCGACAGCGCAAAGTAAAAAATATATAAAAATATATATTATTCAAGATTTACTGCACGAAATTCGTATATTCATTTATTTGTTAACTAAAAGCCTTTCATTTTAGGGGGTCAACAAGGCCAATGAGCTTATAGTTGTCGATATACATATTCTTAATTGATCGAATTAAACGATTAATTGGAAATGTCACAACTTATTTGCAATTAATTTAATAGACTTTATGTACATTGACAATTTGATATATTTATGTATTTGTTTTTACTATAAAAACACAAAATTCTGTTGCAAACATTTCACTCTCTCTCTCTCTCTTTCGGTTGGTGTTTTTGTTTAGGTATTTAGCTGTTTTGTATTGCAATTATTACAAATTATTTGATAGCTATTTGGATAATATTTAATCGGAGCAGTCAATGTAAGCTGCTTTTCAATCATTTAGTTTGTGCGCCGCCCAACGTGGGGCATATAGTAGTCATGTTAGGGCATTACGATTAAAAGCTATTTGTATCAAATATAATAGTTATCTTGCTTTGACATATTTTAACATGCTGTGGCGCCCAACGTGGGCTATCTTTGGTTTCTAATAGAATTGCGCCCAACGTGGGCCTTTGGCATGAAATTAAAAAGTATTTGACCGAAATATAATAATTTGGCTTTGCTATATTTTAGAATGACGCCTCAACGTGGGTAGCACTGATATAACAGAAAATGGCGCGCAACGTGGGTATTAACGATATAACATTGAATTAGACATAACATTGGTGCTACTGATATATCAGTAAAATGGCGCACAACGTCGTTGTCACTGATATATAGTCAAATGGCGCCCAATGTGGGCATCCCTATTGTAACTGAGAGTGGCACCCCACGTGGGTGACTATCTATATATTTTCTATAGCAGCTGACATAAAGTAAGTATCAATGATATAACATAGAATGGCGCCCAACGTGGATATCTTCAAAATATAATCGGATGGCGCCCAACGGGTGTATCGTTGATATATCACATAACTCAAGCATCACTGATATATCATGGAATTGGCGATCAACATTGAAATAACATAGAATGGCGCCCAACGTGGGTATCTTTAAAATATAATCGGATGGCGCCCAACGGGTGTATCGTTGATATATCACATAACTCAAGCATCACTGATATATCATCAAATGGCGCTCAACATTGATATAACATAGAATGGCGCCCAACGTGGATATCTTCAAAATATAATCGGATGGCGCCCAACGGGTGTATCGCTGATATATCACATAACTCAAGCTTCACTGATATATCATGAAATGGCGCTCAACATTGATATAACATAGAATGGCGCCCAACGTGGGTATCTTTAAAATATAATCGGATGGCGCCCAACGGGTGTATCGCTGATATATCACATAACTCAAGCATCACTGATATATCATGGAATTGGCGATCAACATTGATATAACATAGAATGGCGCCCAACGTGGGTATCTTCAAAATATAATCGGATGGTTATTTGATATTTATAACACTCACAGCTTCCGAATGTATATATAATGTGCTACTCGGTATTATCATTACAATCATCAAATGTTAACTCATTAATTTAAATGAAAATTTCTGTTATAAATGAACAATGTTAAGTAATAATAACAACAATCTTAAATCAGTTTGTATTCTTGATTTTTTTTGCCATTGAGCCACTTACTTGTACATATATACATATATATATATATTATATCATCTTCTGCTTCTCCTTCTCTATATGACTTTGACTTTATTACAGTCCCTCGTTTAATATCGCGGCTTTTCCATTGTTACTCGCTTGAGTTATCTTCTCTCTGTACTCAGTGCAGGGACAAGGCATTCTTATTTTTATTATTATTATTACAATATTTCTCTTTTTTTTTTGCATGTCTCTTTTTATTTTATTTTTATTTTTGCTCTTGTTGTTTGCATTATAAAAAAAAAAGTTTTTGTGTGCGTTCAGTGTTGTCCGTACGTCTAATCTGTGTACAATGCGTGCATTGAACTCTCTCTCTTTTTGTATGTGTGTGTGTGTGTGAAAAGACCGAGAAGGTTGATGTTGAAAAGAAGCTACTGGGACGCTGAGGTTAAGCCTGTCGAGTGGCCTTTTGATTGGATGGTCGAACGGTCAGTTGCCCGGTATCATATACATACATGCCCCAGGCATCTGGTTACCGCCACATATTGAATCCATGGTACGTAAATATTTATAAGAAGTACTTTATTTTGTTGCGCATCAGCTCCTCAAATCTTTCGTTTTGCCATACATATGTACATACATATATAATATATTTTTTTTTTATGGTTGTTGAGTTACAAAAGTTTGCCGACATGCAACATGTGTGTGCCACATCTACGTCCATACAACGTTTGGGTTAATAGGCAGAGAGCATTGTAGTAGCTTGGCTTTAATCTGGCCAAGCAAGCTTTTGTCGTCGTCCCTGGAGCCGAGCCATCATCATCAGCAGTCAGCAGTCAGCACGACAATGGGCGAATGGCTTCAGAGGCGAAATGGCATGGAATGGAGAGCCAAGTGAATTCTGATTAAATGATGACCTATGCTCTATCAACGTCATTATCATCATCTTTGTCTGCGTTGCCGGATTGTCCGGCAAATTTTGTAGACAAAAAAAAAAAAAAAACGAAACGAAACAAATGAGTTTGTCCCTCTGCTGACACAAATATTTTGTTTGACATTGTGATACCCTGTAATTAGAATTATACAATGTTATTTCCTCACTTGTGGTTTGCATCATTTAAAATTGCTTCTTGACGAGTTAACTCGTTTACTTGTAGCTCTTACCGTTTAGCCTGTGTTTCACTGCCACTTGAAGCTACTCTGGGAGTGCAGGGTATTGAAAAACTAAAGTTGTACATAAAAAGCGGCAAAACAAAAGTCGTGTAATTGTTACCAAATGGCTGCAAACCGAAGTCAAATCTTGTCAAGTGTTGAGCCAACCCCCGTTGAAGTCCCCCTCTCTCTCTCTCTCTATCTGTGTGTGTGTTAGTGTGTGTGTGATTTATGACAAGAGAGAGGAAGACAGCAAGAGAGTTGCTCTGTGTCATGGCGTCTACAAATTGCTGCGTTAATTGCATACAAAAGAATAAGAAAAGTGCCCAAGAAATTGCAATAAATGGGACAAAAGCAGACAACGCCCCAACTGAACCTAACCTAACTTAACCTAACCTAACCTCACCACTTCCTTGCATTACTTCAATGCAAACATATGTGGCTGAACGGCATAGCGGAGGGGTGTCGCAGCTGCTGATTCCGTTTGCCACTCGGCAAGTTGACAATTGACACATTTGCAATTCAACACTCGCAGCTACTAGAGATGAGCAAGCGAGCGAGCGTATACACACATACATATGTACGCGGTCCGCCATGCAATCAGCGTTTAGCGCTCAACGTTCTGTTGCCTTGGCATTTCCTTCTTCTTGCGTCCTTGTCAACGTTTAGGCATCTTTTGCCATTTGCATTTTGATGCCACACGTTTGTGCCATCCACATAAATATTTGCAGTGTTTGACGTACCAGCTAAAGGTTTAACTTTGCCTACAGATTGACGATGCCTCTCCTACTCTCTCACACACACACACTCTCTCTCTCTCTCCCTCCACACTATTCAAATGGATTCATTAAATCGAGCAGTGCACTCTTGTACACTTGAAAAAATAAAAGTTGTTTCCCAATGTATTGCATAATTAAATATTTTATTAAATTTTATTTAAATACAACTTATATTTTTAAAAAGTTGTAGAAACAACTCCTAAACAATCATGATATCGTCGCTATTAACAAGAGGATTGATGATATGCGCTGACGGATGGCGAATTCGCGTGCGGCGAATTCAGTGACGATCAAGACAACGAGAGCTTTGATCGGTAGTTGCGTTTCGGCCTTTGACAGAATAGCTACGACAAACGACAATAAAACAATGAAACTGAAGAACTCATTTGAATTTCAATTGAAAATTCTATTTTTTTCACTTAATAAATTATATAAATACTCTAAATGACTTATTGAAATTGAATCTATTGTCGTGTATCATACAACTTCAGTAGGTTTTTTTTTTTTAATTTTGTTCAAACGTTTTTTGTCACTTTAATTGTTTATTTATTTAATAAGTTCATAAACAAATATAAAATTTAATTTAACAGATTTAAAATTAAATTGTTAAAAATAAAATTTAAATTTCATTCTGATTAAAATACTTCTTTGCAAATATGAAAATATTACAATAAAATAGGCATCCACAACATTTTTTTCTTACAGTGTATAAATTTTTCTATGTTAAGGCATGTGTGTGTGTGTGTGTGTGAAGGGAAATTCACACACACACTCACACAGTGGTATGCGTCTTAATTATTGCCTGCTGTGCAAGAAAACGAGAGAAAAAAAGAAAAGAAAAAAAATAGGAGAGAAATGAAGAGCAAAGCGGCGAATGTTTAAATGTTGAAACGCTGAATAGGGAATAGCTGGGAAAAGCAAATGTCAACAGTTTATGAAGTGGAAGCTGGCAGAGAGAGAGAGAGAGGAACAGAGAGGGAATATATATATATATATATATAGGAAAGCTACGTTGATCAAACGGTAATTGGTGTAGCCAGCGATTTGCAAATTGAAAGAAAGAAAGAAGCGAGAGAGAATGTAAAAAAAGTCAAGTGAGTAGGATGATAAGGGAGAGAGAGAGAGAGAGAGAGATGGTGAGGTAAAACAGAACTGAGAACGATTGTGATTGCGCTTGGCCAGGCCAAAAGCGAAACGGACGCAGACAATTTTCTATAAAAACTAAATTTCAAATTGTGTTGACTTAACGTTTGCGCATAAAATGGCTAGCAAAATGGCAAAAATGCGCTTGCCGAGACACAGACACAGACATATGCACATATGTATGTATGTACATGCAACAATGGGGCAACATGGTTGTTGCATGCAGCACTTTGTGCTATGTCTATGCTCATAGTCGTCATGTTGTTGGAAATTTATTTTCATTGTCGCCGCAAGCAGTGACTGAGTCACACACATAAGAGAGTGTTTGTTGCAACGCCAAGTGCCAGGGACTAGCAAAAGGCAAAGGAAATAAAAAATGTGCTGAAAAAAAAACTATTGCCTACTTTTGTGGGCAGTCAGCTTCATAAGCATAAACGTTGCCTGCTGTTGCTGTTATTGCATTGCTCTTAACGTTTCAATAAGTGCGTCAATATGGCTAACAGCTTTCACCCTTACTCACTCACTCTCCTTCTCTTTCTCTCCCTCTCTCTGTCTAACTCTTTCTGTCAGAGCTTGTATGTTGCGCGATTTGTTTGTGTGCAGATTTGGAAAATGCTTTACAAAGTTCATGACAACGTTCAACGTTCGACCGAACGAATAGTTTACAGCTGCACAACAAGCACATCTTACTCTCTCTCTCTCTATATATATATATATATGTATGTGTGTGTGTGTGTGTGTGTATGTGTATGTGTTGGGCTAAGCTTAGCTGGCCGCTTTGTTTTACTGCTTAGCTGTCCAGTGTGGAGCGCGCTGTGTGTTCATGGCAAGTGGAGAGACGTGACTGACGTCGCTGTCCGATTGTACAGTGTTCAAAATATGTAAAATTGTCAACAGAAATATTGCTTAAAGTGTTTGGCTTGAAATATTTTAAATTTTATTCAATAGCACTGAAATTTGCTTATATATTTTTATAAAATCCTTACAAATTAAAAACTTTAATTTTTGAGAGACTTATAGAATTTTAAATATTCATTTAAAAGATTTTGTACTTAAAATAATTTAAATACATTTTTATTTGTACATTTTTTGGGTTGATTCTAAAACATTTAATTTCCTCTTTCTCACCTTACAACTAAATTATTTAAAATTTTAATTTTTTATATAAATTTCTTTTACTTGGCATTGGATTTAAGGATTAAAGTCTGTTCCAATATAATATTATTTAAAATTTTCTGATTTTTCTTGAATCAATAATATTCAAAAACATTATTGTAAATTTTATTTCGATACAAAATCAAGAGAAATATATTATTTTAAGTTGAAATTATTCGTTCTACTTATTTTTACCATTAAATTAAATTTTTTTTTTTTAATTTTATCTTTTGGAGCTTTCAACGTTTAGACTTTGCGTGCATTGAATTCTACTTTAAGTCAAAATTTTAGATTTTTTTTTGAAAATGTAGCTATAATAACCATTGTATTTTAACCGTTGTTGGCCACACTTTCTCGCAACACTTTCGCACAGACAGACAGAAGAGCAAGCTTTCAGTGAATGGGAGGGGCAGAGTTCAGGTTCACTGACGACCCTCGCGCCGCTAGAAATTCAAAGCAAAGCAGCGTTGATGCTGACGCTATACGCCGGAGTTAAAAACAGAGACGGCGACGGCAAAACGGAGACGTACATGACCTTATCCATAGCCATGTCTAACTAACTGGGCTGCTACTGCTGCTGCTGCTGATGCTGCTGCTGTCCATTGCTCCGTACGCCATGATAGCTGTAATCGAGAAAATCCCGTAAGAGACGATTTAATCCCATATTTCAAAGTTATTCAAGTGCAAAAATGCCAAAAAAAAAGAGGAATGCAAACATAAGCACTGCCAGAGTTGCCACACAGTTTGTTCCAAAGACACACGAAAATGGCAACCAACACAAACAAAAAAAAAAAAAAAAGAAAAGGAAATACGGCGGATAGATGAGGCGCGGGTGAGGCACACGGGTGACCACTCTCTCTCTGCTGGGAAAAGCGCCACCTGGCGATGGATGCCCACCGAAAATGCAAAGACCACCGCAGTCCGGGATCCTAACCACATTGGACACTTTGTTGCCGGGGCGTTGCATTGAATCAATTTGCAGGCAGCGTGTTGCTTGCTACTTGCTTGCTGCTTGCTGCTTGCCGCTGACTGATGGCCACACCATCATCATGATGATGATGATGATAATAATGATGTGAATGAGTATCCCGGATGTGCAGAATGAGCGTAAGGTTAAAACTTGATGATTGTACGACTCCGCCGTACTGCTGCTGCTGCTGCTGTTGCTGCTATGTATGTTGTAATGGCTCATCCTTTTGCCTTTGCAAATGTTGAGCGTTTGTTGGGTTACTTTTGCAAAATGGTCATAACAGCTTCCCTTTGAAGCATGCCACATGCTGTAACAGCAGCAACCACAAACAGAAGAAAAAAAAGGAAAAAGGAAGGAACTCAGATTGTCTGAAATGATGTTGATATTCATTTAATCAGAATCAGAATGTTTGCTGCTTTATGTTATATTATCAGAGAATACAAACTGAAACTATGAAACAATTCTTCTGTTATATAATTAAAAATACTAATGAACAA
>JBANCX010000342.1:0-20020 GCA_037040065.1 Dettopsomyia nigrovittata
TGTTTGCATATATGTATGATAACAGGGAATCTTTAAGTAATAATTATACATACTACTCGTATAATAATACTAATTGCAATCCATCAATCTATTGAAGCCTAAATAGGCCAAAGTATGGCTAAGATTCTCGCTAAAAACTATCTTGTAATAACCGGGTCAACTAGACAGCTGTATATCTTGCCTATTGAGATCGAGTGACTAATTTCGATAACAAAATTTATTAAGATAGTTAATAATTGACAGAAAATGTAGCAACAAGATAATTACGGACCTCATTGAATTGACAATTTTCGAAAGCCAATAAAATGGAATACAATAGACTAAAAGTAACAATTATTGATCAAATTATGAACTAAAAATCTCATTTCTAAGTATAATTATTAAATACAAATAATATTTTCTCAGAAACTTTTAGTTAATTATCGTAAAACATAGTTTTATCGAAAAACTTAAAATACATTTTTGCCGAACTCAATATCTTTCTGTATTAATTTCTTAATTTGTTCAGTCTTTTTAGATAAAATATTTATTCTATATATGTATATATAGATATATTATATTTAAAATTAATTTACAACATTTAAAATTCGGGATTGACTCTTTATATAGTTTGGTTTTCGTAATATTTAGAACATAAGATCAAACTTACGCAGATTGCACTGTGGTGCTCCTTTTGGGGCCCGTCTCCTGTACGATAAGCGCCATATTGATGGCCAGCCATATTGTTAACAGGGGTGTGCGGGTACGGGGTGTTAGCTTGGCTAATTTGTCCATTGCTGAATCACTCATGGTGGTGCACTTTGCGCTGTTGTTGTTGCTGTCGCTGGTTGTGGTGCGTCAAAAAGATTTTGAAGGTAGGAGCAAGTATTGTTTTTTCTCAGGGCTTGGGTTGTTTGGTTTATTAAAAATGTTATTGTTATTTTTGTAATTTGTTATTATTTGTTTTGTTACGTGGCATTAAAACGACTTTTTTATTTTTACTTTTTTTTTTTTTTTAAAGGTTGTGTATAAAGTAAGTTGTAGTTGATGTTTATAGTTATAGTTAATTAGGTTTTTTTAGCGTTTTTTTTTTTATATTTTAGTTAAGTTGCTGTCCTTCTGCTAGCTTCTTCTTATGTATTCCTTGTTCTCCTCTTTTCGCTCGAGTCTCTCAGTCAGTGAGTTAGTTGGTTATTTAGGCAGCGAGGCATTCAGTCAGTACATCAGTGCGTGCATGTGTGTTTGTGTATGTGTGTGTGAAGTGAGCATGTAAGTCTGTGTGTATGTGTAAGTAGTAAGTATTTTTGAGTTTTTAAGAATATCTTGCGCTCTTTTTCAATTGGAGTTTCAGTTTCTTCTCAATGCATGCGCTGCCAGCGTATGTTCTTGGCCAGAACAATGATAGCACCAGTGGCATCAGTGGCTGACAATGGACCAAAACGCATACGTGTTGGCTTCAGTGTTCAGACTATAGCTATTCTTGCGTCTTGGCCACATTAAGGTCTAACTGCTGGCCAAGTTAACAGTCAACCTGCACTCCTCTCACATGACAACTACTAACGAGCCACCGCAAAAATTATGTGGTTTGCCTTTTCTTATTTTTTTTATTATGTTTCTTGTATTTACTTTTAATTACTTTTTGTGCCAAGTTGCCTTCGCGTTCTTAGCGTTATTTTTTTGGCCTTTTTTTTTGTTTTGCAAATTCCTTGAAATTGAGCCTTTTCGTTGTCTTGACGTCCTCTTTGGGTATCAGCTTCTTTCTTCTTGTTTTTTTTTTTATCAAATGTACATTTTATAGCGCGCAACGCATTGCTGCGTCTCTTTCAACCTGTTTGTAGTTCTTGTTGTTGTTTGTTATGCCCTTTTCATTATTGTGGCGTTGTTGTTGTCTTTTCATTTATAAATATTATAAAATTTTCTCACTTTTCATTTTTTCTTACAAACGTTCCTTTCAGTTCGTCATCCAAATTGTTGTGCCATCTCCTTTCTTTTTATCAAGCGTTTATTGTCCGTGGCCTTTAATTTTCGCTGGTTGTTGTTGCTACTGTTGTTGCTGTTGTTGTTATTGTAATTGCAGGCAACTTCTTTCATTTTAATTACTTTGTTTGGATATTGTTCGTTTGTCTGTTTTGCCTTTCGCTTTAACTTTTGACATGTTTGTTGGAAATTTTCTTTTGCTATTTGGTCTAATAATTTTTTTTATATTATATTTTCAGTTCTTTTTTTTTGTATATACTTTATAGTTTCTATTAGTTAATCAACACTGGAAATGTAAAAAATAAAATAAATATAGAATTTTGATCTTTAGCGCGAATTCAAAGTTTTTTTTTCATATATTAGTATTTATGAGTTCTAGAATTTGTTGTTATCAACTTGAAATAGAATTTTGTGTATTTCAGTTGTGGTTGGTTTTTGTGAAGTTTCCACTTGTTTATGTTTTAATTCCTATAACACTTTAATTGGATTTAATATATAACATTTTTAATTTAATTATTAATTATTATTTTTTTTATTTTCTGACATAATTACAACTTGTAAAGTTTATGATATAAAAATTTAGTCAAAGTCATAAAGCCTTTATAACACTGACAGTACACTGACACACATATACAGACACGCGCATGCATACTGACATACATAAACACACATTCTTCACACACACGCACACTCATTCACACACATACGCGTTTCTTTGTATACTTGGATTTTGTTTAGTTTGCCACTTCTTTCAGCTACCGTCTTTCGTAAATTTTTGCGTACTGTTTTGCGTCCGTAACTATTTCTCAGCTGCGCGTTTGAATGCCGTTTGCCAGAGTTGGCAAACGGGGCAGCCCGTTGACAGTTAGGTTAGTGCCAGAGCAAGCAAAGCTGCAACTAACAGCCGAAGAGCGGAAAACGATAAACGACAAGAAACGACAACCGAGAGACGACAGAGTGAGAGAGCACTGCCAAAAATAGCTTGAGCCTCGTTCAGCCAGTAAGTATGCTACGAATTTCTGCAAAAAGCTCTCTCACATCTGCTGCTGCACAGGCACCAATCTGACTCGGCTTGCCGTCTGTGTGTTTGCGTGTGTGTGCTATGGTTTCGGTTCTGCTTCATTTTTTGTTTTTTGTTTTACTGTGCCTCTTGGATTTGGCTTTTGCAGAAAATGTCACTGGCAAAACTGGCAACCCCGGCAGTTACACTCTGTTTAGCATAAACGCTTGCTACTTGGCTCCTGCCACTATCTATAAGTGTATGCGTATGAGTGTGTGTGTGTGTGTCGGGCCTGTGCCTTTGTATTGCTTTTTTTGTGTGTTGTTTTTTTCATTTCTTTCATTTTTTTTTTAGTTTAGTTAAACGTGTATTTTTTTTCTAAGCGCATTTGATTTGAATGCCCTTTTTTGCATACTTTGCCTCTCTGGCAATTTTTTCTGCTTTTTATTTAATATGCTTTTTATGATTTTTTTTGTTTTTGTTTTTTTTTTTTTTTTTGCAAATTTTCGTGCTTTCTTGTGCCATACATATATTTGCACATATCTCGTTAATTGGTTTTGCGTGTGTGGTTGTGTATGTCTCGCTGTGTGTGTATGTGTGTGGCTTTTGCTTTCAAAATTTTCATGTGCCTTGACGTTGCCGTTTCTGTTGCCGTTGCCATTGCCATTGCTTTGATTGCTTTTTGTGGCAAAGACGTAAAGGATTTGAATTTGTTTCAGACGCTAATGTTGTTTTGTGGGCGGGCCAAGAAGGGGAGTTAGTATTGTTGCCATGGCTGTTGCTGTTCAACTTTTTGCCCCAAAAGTCAGCCAAGCTCTGCCTTAACTCGATAAGTAAATTACATAAGCACGTATGTACATATATATATAGTATATGTCAGCTTTATACATTTATATATATGTATGTGTATGTACTAATTATGTTTTCAATTATAAGAGTTTCGTATTAATTAAAATTTCAAGTACACAATTCATATATGATTGTCCTAAGTATTTTAGCAATTCCAATCGCAGCCTTTTGATTTTTCCATTACTGCTTAAATTAATATTTTCACATTGTACCAGAGAGTGCTAAGAGTTATTAATGAGTTTTTCACTGGCACTAACAATGGCTTAAATATGCAGACCCTAGCTTGCATATTTTATAGAAAAGTTGCTGAGTTTTTAATGGAAAAGATTTCCCAAACATGGCTGACAGATAAAAAAAGGAGAGACAGTGAGAGAGCAAGGCTGCCCTCAACCTGTTTAGCATTAGATGAAAATCAGGCAATGTGTGACTTGAATTACCAAGTTTCGTGTGTCTAAGAGTTTAAGCCATTAACCTCGAGGCTAGTATCATTATCATGAATAAAGTTGCCACAAGCTGAGACAAGATTTATTCCCCATTTTTATCTTAGTATATCCATAAGTTTCCCTTCATTCTGCCATGTCTGTCCATCTTAGTGTGTGTTCGTATGTGTATGTGTTGATATGTGGGTAAGCGCGTTTTTGGCAATTAAAAGCATATGCGGGCCAGCCTTGCCTGCTTGGCAGCCACATCAGGCTAATCAACGGTACCACCCCAGCAATTTGCTTGAAAATAAAACAAAGCAATGAAGCAGCAGCAGAAGCAGTACCACGACTTGAGGCAGTCAACACGAAGAAGAAAGGAGACGCACACGAAGACGCCGACGGATTTGACGTCGCGGCGATGCTCTTCACTTATGCAGAGTACCAACCACATTCAAACAAACTTATACATACACACTTGAACATATATACGCATACGCACACATGGACAAAAGATACAGACACACACAAACACACACACGTTGCAGCAGACTCCTTTTTGCTTATACTTTTTGTATTTATTTAGGGTTTTTGCCTGACGCTTTGTGTGTGTATATACATATATCTTTATACGTTTAAATGTATGTGTGCGTGATTGTGTGTCAGGCAAATACGGCCAAAATTTTGTGAATGCTTTGGCTGCTGGTGTACGTGTATATGACAGAGAGCATACGATAAAAATTTAACAACAAATATTGTAGCACAGTTTTTGGGGCAATTTAATTTGCTAATCATTTTTAATACAAAATCCAAATAATTTATATAATGAATTTCTCAGATTTTTTCAATATTTTAACACGATATTTCCGTGGTGCTGTCGTGCTTTTCATTTACATACATAGACATACACACACACACACAGTCACATACACACACGCACGACGGGCTCTCTATACCAAGAAATATGCATAAAGTTAGCTTCGATTTTTGCAGTTACGCCTCTTTTCAACTAACAATAGACTGTAAACATAGTATACGGATTTCTGCATTATTGTTTTGGCTTTAATTATTTATTTATTTATTTATTTATATAGATTCGCATGAATTTTGGCTTAGTTTTTGCCATACCAAAAAGTTTTTTTTTTTTTTTTTTTTTGTGGAAAATGTATCTATGCCTCGCTTGAACTATTTTGCGCACAGCGTTGACGACGACCAACGTCTGAACTCAACTCGACACGGACACGGACTCGGACTCGGCGTCGACTCGCTCAACACTCAACGCTCCAAAAGCAGAAAACGCACATCGGGTTTTCAATTCGGGGCGAGACCGACTGGCACAGTGGCACTCATATGTATGTATGTATACACATGCTATATAAATATACAGAATACGAAGCTGCAAAATTCTGGGCGCGACTGCTTAGCCGAGCATATATGAGCGATATGCCGAAGCTCAAGCCGAAGTTGTTTTGGCTACGTACCGGGCAACAAAAATGTTGTAGCTCTGAGTGTTTAGGGCCATTCTTAACGGCTCCGGAGAGCTGTTGTAGCTGTTGTAAGTCCCTGTTATTGTTGGCTTTAAGCTCACGCTGTCCATTCCCAGTGCTTTTCTCTATTTCATATAACCGGGAACCGTTTTAGCAACTGCCCCTCCGGCAACCCTACCACATTTCGCTCACAAATCAACATAAATCAGCTAAATCGTCAGCATACAAGCACCAAAGCACCAAGCACACACAGGCAAAGGCAACGTTTTCTGCCAACATTTCAGCCACCGGCTAAAGCACTGTATTAGTAGAACATGCAAGAGTTGTTGCTGTCATATGTTGTTTTTGTTGTTGTTTTTGCTTTGGCAGTTGATTTTGTTGTTGATTGTTGGTGGCTGTAGCTATTGCTATAGCTATAGTTCTTGTTGTGCATCGTATGTTGACTGCAGGCAACTGTGGCACACTTGGCGTATGCGTAATATTGACCATGTCTTATATTATATGCCAAGCTGTTGACAAGCTGTTTAAATTTGAATTTCAAAGCTATTTCAGAAAACTACTTTCACTTAATATATATATGTATATAAGTTGTTCTTAATCACATGAAATACATGAAATGTATAAAAAGATAATTTTCTTTTCATTAATCAATTTAATCATCAGTCTGTATGCCACGCGCTTTTGTCATATATTGAAACGCTTATTAAAAATATATCTATTGGCCATTAATAGAATTTTACGCAGTGCTTTAAATGTCTTTGGTTTATAAGAGAACTGCCGCAGGAAATCAAAGAGCAGATCTTAACAAGGCTGATTTGGTTTGGGATTTTTTTTTGGGCATTTTCTCAAAGCTGATTTTACAATGCGTACTGTTGATTTTTTAATAAGCTTAAATTTTGTCACGTAAAGCATAATATATGACTTTGTCGCGTTCGCTACTTCCCGCACATATACACACTCATATGTATAACCATATAAGTACGGGCATATTCATACAAGAGCGCAAATTGATTGAGTCTGCCGTTGTCATTTGTTGCTGTGGCTACCCCCAAAAATTTATGAAAATGAAATGCCAGCGATTTTACGCTCCTCTTACATATACATACACACACACACACAAATATATAAGCATACACGTGCCATTTATGTGTATATGTATTTGTGTGTGTGTTTCTTTTTTTTTACGCGACAGTCAAATTAATGAAACACATGCAGTCAGCTTTTGGGGTAATTTGTCATTTCGACAAATTTTGAATTATTTAAACGGAAATCTTAGCATGGCAAACAAATGAGAAAGTCAATTGTGATTGTGACTTTGACTGTGACTACAACTGTGACTGTGACAGATATGGATGGAATTGCAAATTGAGAAATACAAAATGACAAATGGCCAAATGTTTATTAAATAGCAACAAAAACCAAAACAAACGAAAAATCGAAAACCAAAAAAAAATATAAAAAAACTAACTTTATAAATGGTTAAAATCAAAAAGTCAAATTTGAAATAAATTGTTATTGAACGAACAATCGTTATGTTGGCCAACTGTCGTTTAAAGCTAGCATTCTATACACCAAAAAAATAAAAAAAAAAACCTTGCAGGGTATTTATATAGTCAAGGCTATGCAGGTACTATACGCAGGTATGCCCTAAAAACTGCGAGTTTTACAAGGACGCCTCAGCCCCAAAAATTTTTGTCTGCTTTAATGGCAACGTAATTGTATGCAATTGCTGGCTAACACACACACACACTCACTCGCACACACACATGCTTTTTGCATAGTTGCTGTTGCCAAAAAAAAATTGCAATGGCTTTTTGTTAGCTTTTTATGTATTTTTTTTGTCATATTTCTTTTACTTTTAGCATATATAAATATATATATGTTTTTTTCTTTTTTTTTTTGCAGGAATCTGTATTATCTGTATTACACAAAGGGAGATTGGACAGAGAGAGAGCAAAAAGTGACTTAAATTATGACCATTGCTGTCGCTAACACATAAATCTATGCACATAACTCTATATGCTGGTTAAAAAATGGCATAAAATACATACTAGTTGAAGCAGAAAATTGCAAGCTTATTATTAGTATAATTTACTTTAACAGAACTGAGAATTTACTTAAATTTCTTAACTTGGGAATATATATATACTTAACTTGTCTATTTCAGCTAAATGCTTAGCTTAAGCATCTTAATTCATTGTTATTTTTGGCATTTTATTTAAATTTTTCGCTCATTTTGTTGCGTTTCACGTTTCGTTGTACAGCTCTCCGTCTCTAAAAAACTTTTCATCTTATTCTTCTATTTCTTTTGTTTTCTATTTGTTTTTTTGCGGGTCACTTATGCAAACAAAGTTATTAATTACACTTGCTGCTAGTTTTGAGGCTGAACTGTTTTGGGGGCTATGTGCCCAAGGACAAATTAAGTGGTCAGAGCACATAGAATGCCATAAAAATGGCGCCCAAAATGGCCGCGAATAGTAGCAGCATCAGCAGCAGTAGGAGCAGCCAATGGCCATCGACAAATAGAACGCAATAAAGACAAATACTTTGGCCAAAGCCAAATGCTGCCTGCCTTCGAGCACGTTGCGCATACGTCACGTTAAACACACACACACACATAAATCTATTTGTATTTTGTGAACGAAACATATTTAAATTTTATGTAGCCAAACAAAAATTGCGCATTGGTAAAACACACAAAAAAAAACAATTTAAAGCGCAAAACAGAAGTTCAACATTATACATTTGAGCTAAAAATAAAATGTAAATAAATAATTTGCACTGCGTCATGTCAGAAATTTTAAACACATAATTAACAGCTTATTTAACCCTGTGCCTTTGGTGTGCTGCTGCGCCAGATTATTCAACATGGTTGCTCTGTGACAGGGTAACACTGGGTGGTAACGTTACTAACGTTGCCGACGGGGGGTTAAGGGTACGCTGTAAATTTCATACACAAAAATAAAAAATATGAAAAAAAATTGTCTATGCTTGGGGCGCTTACTGTGACAATCGTGGCCTGCACCAACACAATGCCAGCAATGACAGCACAGTGCGGCTAGAGGCAAACAGGGCAAAGACGATGACGACAAGTTCGAAACAAAAGCGAAACAACAACAGTGGCAACACCAACACCAAAGCACTAAAGCAATTGCCTTGCTACACTCGCACTCGCACTCACACAAACACACACACATACATATATATGTAGATAGCATAGCAGGAGGCTGCCATAGAACACACTTCAGTATTTGTATGTGGCAAGATTGAACAGTGGGACAAAGCAGCAGCACAGCTTGAAAGCACAATAAAATGGGCAACAATTGGTTATAGCTATGGGTTCAAGTGCTGCTGCTCCACTGGTGGCAAAAGTGGTGTCAAAAGTGGTGTCAAAATATTGGCCTAAAAAAGCCAAACAAATTTTATAAAAATAATTTTCGTTTCACTCACAAAAATCAGCAACAGCCTTATTGAATAATATATCTGCAATATATTTAATTAATTAGATTTGCGATAATTTTCAATTAAACCACTGTGCAGAGTGCAAGTATTAAATATGCTGCTATATATGTATGTATATGTATATATGTGTCTTCACATGTCTACTAGCATGATATGTAGGCGTCAGCCTGGGGGGCGTGTCAACGCCTACCCAGATTCTCAACATGTGTTGCGCTGTGCCAGCTTTTAATGTGCCAAAGACCAATACAAAACAAACGCTGACTGCAGTATATAGTAGCCCAACAACACCAACCAGAAGAACAAGAACAAGAACATGAGAAATAACATCATCATCATTATCATCATCATTATCATTATCATTATCATCAGTTGCAGCATTGCGAGCCAACAGTTTTGATGTGTGGGCGTGGTATTAAAACGCCCTCGCGCATACTATTCCCGCTAAAACACTGGACAAATGTGCAAAAGTGCGCTGCAGCCAGCAGTTAAGAGAAAAGAAAGAGAAAAACAATAAAAATACTAGATAAAGAAGCAAAGTTAAAAATCATAGGCGAGAAGAGCATTTTTTCGCTTTGTCAATGAAGCGAATAGCACAGAAAGAAAAACCAACAACAACAACAATAACACATAGATGATAAAAAAAACAGAAAATAATTTATTTCGGTTGACACATTTTGCTTTGGCACTGCCATCGAGCTGACCCGCTGCTCAACGGCCAATTCAATGCTGTAAAAGGAAGGAAGAAAAAAATAATAAAAAAATGCGAAACATAAACACACACATACACACAGACCACATTCCAACGCGAATATCAAGCAGGAGCTGGAGCTATGGACCTGAACATGGACATAAGGATGAGTAGCTAAAGTCAGTAGCATAAAAGAGCAGGAAGTGCAAATGTTTCTTTCACTTTTCGCATGTTACGTTTTGGCATCGTTTTTCTGTTTGCTTTGCCATAGCGACGTTCTTTTGCCTGTTACTAAATTATTAGTGTGCCACACAGACACAAGAGCTCGCATACATTTATACGCTAAAAATGGCGCCTGTTTATTGTTGAACTTGTTTTTTTTTTTGCTAGTTCTGCTTTGCTGCCATTTTGAATTTTTAAAGCGCGCGCTTCGACCATTTTGCAGAGTGAGTTTTTTGTAGGCGCGGTTGCTCTTCACATTGTTTTTGTTGTTTTTTTTTTTTTGGTATTTTTCGGTAGGCGGCTTTTTTGCCCATAAGCGCGCAAATTGGCCAGCGCACTGTCACCGAAAATAAGTTTTCACTCGGCTGGGCAAGGCTGGGCCCCGCTGTGCAGAGCAAAACCTGTCTGTGTTTGTGTGCATAGGGCGTATACATAATTTGACTGGGCTGCATGAATTTTTGGACACATGAAGGCACAAGCGGCTTGCTGTGCCCAGTCCCAGGTAAAGCGGTACACCAAAGAATGGCAACACTTATTATTGTTTGAGCAGCATAATAACAATAACAACAGCAACAGCAGCAGCAGCAACAACAAAAAGAACAATAACAACAGCGTAAGCTACAACAACATTGCAGCCTCTAGAGCGTAAGCTCGTTTGCCCGGGAATTTTTAGCAAGTCAGAGAGTTTTATCAGCTTGGCTTCGCTGCTCTATACTTTCTCTCTCTCTCTCTCTCTCTTTCTGTGTGTGTGTGTGTGTGTGGGTTTCTCTCTCTGTTTGGCGCTGTCTCTCAACTGTCTCCGTCTGTCTCTCAATGTTTTGTTGGCAGCCCACAAAAGTCTGACTTTCCAGGACCGAGCACCCCTTGGTTCTCTTCTCTGCACTTGCCCAGCATCTTTTGCGATGTGTTTGCATTGTAGATTTCACTCGCTTTTTATGTGAGCGTACATGTATTTGTGCGCGTGTGTGTGTTCATTTCTCTTACACCTTACGACCAAACAAATTTTCCAACGCCACGCACTCAATTTAATTTTTGTTGCATCAAAATATTTTGTTGTCAGCCACAAATACAACAACAACAACCACAACGACAACAACCAATATTCCAAGCCCACCAGCCCATTTTATACCACAATTGCGTTGTATGTTGTGCGATTAATCTAAGGTTAAATAAATGTATGAGTTGTAATTGGGCTTTTGTTGAAGTTCCACTTGTTGTTGCCTTCTCGTCTTGATTTGTTGTATTTGTATTTTTATTATTATTTTTTTTTTGTATCCTCTTTGAAGATAAAAATCTCGAAATGGGTATAACGCAGCAAAGTCTATTCTTTAGATATGTTTACCGACACTGGTTGCCCTTAGATGTTTTACAGGGTATATGGTAGTCTTGTTGTGCCTATCAACATAGGCTTGATTGTCTGCTTTGTTTGTATGTGTGTTTGTGCGTATGCATGTATGTATATGTATTATATTTTATATGCTGCTTAGCTCTCAGTGCGTGACCTTTTCTTTCATTTTTACATTCATTTGCTCTTGTGGTTGCTGTTGTTGTTGCTGTTGCTGTTTTTGTTTTGTCTTCCAGTTACGTTTTAATATGTATAAAGATATATCTCTGCACGTTCGTGTGTGTGTGTGTTGGTGTCTGTTTGTGTATGAAGCAGACGTACCGCAAAATCTTGTTTTGTATTTTCAACGTCTTTGAAGCTCTTGTGGCAAAGTAACAACAACAAGCATAACAATAATAACAACAACAGCAACTACAGCAACAACAAGTACCTTTTACAAATTAGCATAATGGATTTTTTTGTCAAAGTATATCCGTCGCCTTTTTGGCTTTTTGTAAAATATTCTCGTATATATGTATATTCGCCATGGAATTTCTGCGGTTGTAGCTAATCATGAAATGCATTCACATTTGCCTAATCATTTGGCTTAATTAATTGGCTATATGAGCATGAGCGGAGAGCAGACAGGTAACAAGACAGGAAACTGGTAATAAGGCAATCTATATATATATATATATATATATATACGAAAAATCTTTTTACTTTGATTTTACATATTTTTAAAGCCACAGTTCAATTAGTCTAATTCATTTGCTGATTAGCTATCAAAAGGAATTCCTAATGTAAGCATATCAAAATTTCATTCCAATATTTTTAAATTAATTTAAAATGGCCATGAAAGAATAAATTCTTTCTTTTTTTTACTTAATAAATTTATTTAAATTATATAATTAATTTATATATTCTTATAATTTTTTAAGAAAAAGCTGCTGAATATTGTATTTTTTTTAATAATATTTTATAATTAAGTTAGTTTTATTTTTTTTTAAGGATTCCTTATGAAGCTGATCAAACTCTATAGCTTCTTTAGCTATTCTTGACTAGACAGCTTTCGGCTATTTATAGCTATTAGATTTTCTGCATAAATTAAGCTAGCTATAAATACTCATTAATGCCAAAGACAAGTACAAAATCAAAAGTGTTTCAGTATATAAAAAAAAATACCAAAATACAGATATACTGGGAAATATCAAGCATACGCGCTGTAGTAGAGGTTCCAGCTTGAATGTATGTGTTGCTTGTATGAGACAAAGTACAATAAATGTGGACAGAGAGAGCAAGAGAGCTATTGAGAGAACTTGGCTGCACAGCAACGAAATTGATGCTGTGAGAGACTAGAGCGCAAAATGTATAGACACACACACAGAGAGAATGAGAGAGAGTTGGCACTCTCTCTCTGTGAGACGCAATGTATTCGGTTTCTGTTTCGGTTAGCGGCCATTGTACGACATAGTGTTTTGAGTTATTCGTATGACGTCATCAAAGCCACAGCCTCACCTTGTTCAAGCCACGGCCAACACTGTCAAGATACTCGTCCTGAATGTTGGCTAACTATATATACATATATACTTATGTATGTACGAGTACAGAGAACCGACTTCTTCTGCCCAGCTTAAACATAGTCTCGCATCTGTTAGATGTCATCGTATCTGTAGCTGTGTGTGCGTACCTGTATCTGTGTGTTGTGTATATTGAGAGTGGGAAATATGTTATGTGTGTAAGCGACCTTACCTACCCCACGTATTTCGAAGCCGTTTGTCATGCATTTTTCATATTTTGTGCAGCACAAAATGTTAACGTCGCCACGTGAACAATAATAACAGCCAACACTCTCACCGACACACATACACACACGCACACACTTAGAAATATCTTTATGTGTGTGTATTCGAGTGCCTGTCATTTTGACATTTGTTTACATATTTATGTCAGCCAGTTGGTCGCTAGGTTGCCTGCTTTGAGTTGCTCAGCTTTAGTTGCTTTATTGCCGCCTCCCTCACTTCATTTGATATGGCGCATATGTATGTACATACATAGAGCTTGTCCTCAGAACGCCTCTGGACTAAACTGGACTGCCCGACTGCCATTCACTCTCGCTCACTCACTCAGCTGCCTGTCACTGACTTTCTATAGCTGGTTTTCATTTTGGCTTTTGTGCCTTAAGTACGAGTAGATCTCACACCGGTTGACTGGCTGGCTGGCACTTTTATTTGCCATTGCCTGTGCGTTGCAGCCAGCTGCCTGTCTTTCACTTTTAGGTGTGGACGTTGTCTGATCTTTCATCATCATCATCAGCAGCAGCTATTGGACAGTTTTATGACCAAGTAACACACAAACACACCCACATTCATATTAAAATAAGCTTTATTTGAGTGAGTTGGACTAGCTGATATCCTGGCTAACATACGAGTTAATATATCAGCTCAGTACTTGTACGTAGATAAGCTTAACTCTTGAATCTATTCAAGAATAGTTAGCTTTTTTTTATGAAATTTAAGAACCATTTTCAGGAATATTTATTAAATCTTTTTATGGATTTAGATAAAAATAGATTATAAATAGATTCTTATAAATTCTTAAATCAATAAAATATATTTTCGATTATTTATTTAAATTCTTAATACCTTAAAAAATAATTTAATTCTAACAGACCTGTTAATTTTATTTAATTATTGTCTTTTTGACGAAGAGCTGGCCGTATTAGTAACCAAATATATCAAAAAATCTTATTATTAAAAGTTTAAATACTTGTTTTGTGCAACTTTTCGTTATCCTTTCTAAATGAAAGGGTAGTTTTATGCAGCAATGGGGTTAGTTTTTTTTTTTAAATAAAAAAAACAGATTTTTGCTGCCAGCTTTATTTTACAACAGTGTTGAATGATGAACGTCAGCAACTTCCGGCTTCATTTCTTTGCCGGGTATGAACTGTATGAACCAGTTTAGTTAACAAAACTCATTTCCAGGTGCAGGTAGTCTGATGGCAGTCAGGCAGATTGGCAGCTATACTGCCAAGTTGTTAAACGAACTAAAGGCTCAGCCAACCAATTCAATCCCAAAATAGTTTCGTATGCAAAACGCACTCAAAAAGGCCAGCCCAGGCCAGACCAGGCCGGTGCTATTAATAAACCAGTGTCAAAGTTTTTAGAAATTCAACTAAACTTAATTTCTAAGGGTGCTTGTATTGCTGTTGCTTTTGCCCTTATACTATACTAGTTGTAATCACTGTGCATAAACAATAGCTGGGCACTGTGGCTCTGAAATTGTGCTAGTTAGATATTCATGTATTTACCTAAGTAAATCCTTTCGAAATTGAAACATAAATGCGTAGACATTTCCACTGTGCCAGAGTTTTAACTTATTTTTTTGTGTTTTGATTAAACTTTCTGACAAAGCGGCTTAAAACTGCAACAAAAACACACAAAAAGCCAACAAAAGCCTCCCACAAAAAAAAAAAATATGAAAAAACATAAGTAAATGGTGCAAAGTTATGTGCTCAAAATAAATTAAATTCATAAACGCCAATATAGGGGTAATGCAAGAGACTAAGTGAGTGAGACATATAGATAGAAAGAGAGCAAGTAAGACAAAGGCAAAGAGAGAGAGAGAGCGAGAAAGAGAGAGTGAGAGTGAGAGTGAGAGAGAAGAGAGATAGAGAGGTCGCATGCGTTAACCTTTGGCATTTTTAATTAAACGAACAACACATAAAATATCGACACTTCAATTGCAAAGAGAAAAAAAAAAAGTTGAAGAGAAAAATAGCTGGCAGGCAGAAAATTAAGCAGGCAACAGCAACAATTCAGTTGGCAGTTGCCGAGGGGACTTAACGAACCGCACCGAGCGCAGCCGAGTGTGTTGGTATTGCATTAAAGGTGTATCACAGGACGACAACCAGACTCAGACCTCAAAACCAGAGCCAGAACCAGCCCCAAACCAAGCCCAAGCCAGAGCAGGCAATGGCAAATGAACGAGCCTATTAACAGCAACAAGGACGGCAGAAGCAGTAGCAGCAGCAGCAACAACAACAGCAGCAGCAGCATCAGCTCTTAATTAAGAACTCATGTTAATTGTAATTATTTGGCACATGAAATTTTTATTAATTTATACCGCGCGCAGAGCAGAGCAGAGCAGCAGCAGCAGCAGCAATAACAACAGCAACAGCAGCAAAGGTGTAAGGCTTGTAGTTGCTGCTGCTGTCGGAGTGTTAATGATGATGCGGCTGCTGCTTAGTAAGTGTCTCAAAAAGTGTGGGATGCTGCTGCTGCTGCTGGTAGAAATAACGTACCCAGATACAGGCTCAGTTATCAAATGGGTACCTTACAGGACCTGCGTATGTATGTACACACATATACATATGCGTATACTAAAACGAGCAAATGATGTGGCTGCCAGCCGTATTGCCATTAGCTGGTGTCTCTGCTGCTCACATAAGTATGCTACATTTTGTGCATATATATAAAGCATAGTGTTGTGTGTACATACATACTTGTGTCTGTGTGTGCTTAATATACCCCATATAGTGTAGATATTAATATATAATGAACTTATTATTAAGTAATGCTAAACTATGTTACTATATATATTAGCTGCCATTAAGTACACTCATCTATATCTAACTAGAACGATCTTATGTCAATTAACATTCGCAAATCTCTCTTTTTTCGACTGTTATAATTATAGGATATATATGGAGAAGCAATATCTAACAATTGTTTGACAATCAACAAAAGTTAGAAAGATCATTAAAACTCTTGTTTCAGAGACATACACACACACAGACCAAGAGTCTGTCATCGTTATGGCCATATATATAACTAAAATCTGAATTGTTCTTTGTTACTTAGAGCGGCACATGTCTAGCAGCGGAAATGGAATTTTGCAGTCATACGCACACAGAGAAACGAGACACACACACATACATAGATAGATAAGTTTCCGTTTTTGTGATTTTCACTGATTAAACATGAGAACGAAAGTTCTCAGCCCTGACAGGATTAGCTTTTCACAAACAAATCGACTGACAAAGGTTGACAGTCAACACACGCACCCAACAATGCATACACACACACACTTATGCACACATACTAACATAGTCAGCAGCAGATGGAAATATAAATGAAGCGTCCGCCATTTTTGATTTGCAGCAACTGTATTTAAACGTTATGATTTTTACATGCACACACAGGATATGACGGATGAAGCATATTGATGATAGAAATATTTAATGCCTATACAAGATTGAACTTATCCACTTCATTGCAAATTTCTCATTTCTATGTATTGTATATTTTTTCATATTCCAATTGTAAATGAATTTTTTTTCTTTGTTTTTTATTTTTTGCCAAATCAAGGTTGGAGCATTTGAAGATGCAACCTCTGTGATGTGTTTGGCCTTTCCGTCGCTTACATTTTAGATGATATTTCTAAATGGAGGCTGAACAACCTCCCACTGTTTGTGCACTGTTGTTGTTGTTGCGACTGTTGTGACTGTTTTGCAGTTTCGAATTTCATTACAATTTTTCTTTTGTCTTGATGCGCGCAGCACATCGTGTGCTAAGGGGAAATAGCAAATGCTTTTCTTTACCCCCGAAACCCGCTGTGGAAACCACAAAACAAAAGCCAAGCAGCAAATAAATGAAACCATTTCAACCGGGCCCGACCAGTCAGGTGAATCTTTCGAAGTAGTTTGAATTCTCTGCGGGTGGCTGAGGTGGAATTGTAGGTTGTTGTTTGGATTGTTTATAGAGAAGTTGTTGTTGTTGTCAGGCGGCAATGTGCAAGTGCAACCTCAACTAGCAGAGGCATCGATGGCAAGGCAAGTTTTCTGATAAATAAAGAATTTCAATTAGTGTCAGAAACTCAACTCAATGTTATATGAATTAAAGCTTTAAGAGGTGGTTCTTTTAATTTTTTTGTCAAAATTTTATATGAAAGTAGATTTATTTACAATTGAAAATTCCCCACTTTTAGTTTAGGTTATAAGGTTGCTACCAAAGTTTAATGGTAAGCTTTTTGTCTTATAATAAGTATAAAAATTTGCTGTCCTTGGACATCTTGAGTATGTTATTTTCTGCGAGCTTTCACTGTAAGCTACCCTGAAATAAAAGCTCTCTTTGGAAAAAAGTTCTGCAAGGTTAACTACCCTTCGAAAAGCTTTAAGGTACAGACTATTGGTTCTAAACTTAACTAGAAGCTTCAAAAGCTTTTAGCCTTCATCATACACATATAACACTATTCACTTCATCGTTAATAAGTTTCATCATGAAGTCAAATAAAATTCAAAGTAATATAACACAGATAATCCAATGCTTATGACTGGCAAAAATAAGAAAGAAAAAAAAATAACGAAAAACTTGCTAAAATATTAAATCAACTTTAAATTTGAAGCTAAGATTTTTAACTTTTATAGAAGCTGAATATAATAATAGGTACAAGTTTTTGTATTGTTCCATGTTCATTATACATGAAGTTGTGTTATTTTCAGTATATATGTATGTATGTTCATTTATAAAAAATATATTTTTTGGTTTCCTTCAATTGTCGGCCTTTATTGTACTATGTACTCGTCCTGTCATGGCCTCTGGTCTATGTTGGAGTTCAAATGATTGCCGTTTGTTTTTATAAAATTAAAAAGTTTTTGCCCTTGCTGCTTCACTGTAATCTTTATCGACATGACCAACAGGAATAAGAAAGTGGGTGTAGAGTTGGGGGCGTAGCAACATGTTTTACCAGCAACAATTGCTTGTTGATTTGGCTGTCGCGCCCAGCGTGTGTTGGTCCAAAGTTTTCCTTTTTTTCTGTTTTTTTTGTTGGCAAAGTCCAAAAACTGACCCGTACCCGGTCTGACATCGTACAGAATCTCGACTCGACTACATACTACTAGATTCACAAAGGTTCAGTCAGACAGTTTGGCCTGCCAAAGACAATTTACGGCATTGGGTGGAAAATCTTCTACAAATTATCGAATGACAAAAAAAAAAAATAGAAAAGATAGAAATTGCAGATAGAAAACGTTGCAGTTTGCTAGACAAAAAAACTTTTTGTGGCCAGGCTACAGTGCGATAAGAAATAATTTATTTGCGGATTGCGGTCACTTTTTTTTTAGTTGCGCTTGCCAGGTGAGAACAGGTTTCCAATACCGTAGCCAAAGCCAAATGGTCCGAGACAAATTGAATATGGACCCGAAAAACTTTAAGTTGCCATAAATGTGGTGATAAAAAACAACAACAAAAAGTAATCCAATTTGTTAAGAATTGACTCCTATCTCATTATTTCAACCACATTAAAGTCCAATTATTATGGTTATAGTAGAGTGTAGTCATTTGTACGGTCAGTAGTGCTTATTCAGTATTAAAGCGGAATACATTAGTAAGAGGCGGAAAAAAATATGTTTCTTTTTGGCCAACAAGTGTACAAGTATTTTAATTTTAATCATTGCACAGCCCTACAGCTATTTTAAATTAAATTCTCTGATTTAAATGCTGCATTGGATGGCAGAGTTTGTCCCGCAAATACATACATATATAATGTAAGAACGTTGGCCAAAACATATTTCACAATTTGTATGTTTTCATCTTTTTATTCCTTTATTTTTTTATTTGTACTATTATCAGCCGTTTAAACGGCTTTTTATTTTATATAAATGTATCAACTTCTTTTTGACTTTATCTCATTTATTACGCTCTTAGGGCAGTTCTCTCTCTTTTGTACAGATGCATGACTTTGTATGCATATGCTTTATGTATGTGTTTAGCACATACATATGAGAAGAATACGAGTTTTTGTTTGTATTTGCTAGCAACAGGCAAGAAAAGTACTTCAGTCGGTCATGGACTGCAAATCAGACTTGGACTTGTCGCTGTCTCTGTTTTCTGTCTCCAACTCCAGTGCCAGTTCCAGTCCCAGTCCCAGTTACATACAGTCTCTGTCCCAGACCCAGTCCCATTTTCATCCCATCTCACATGTAGCATGTCACATAAAAGCCAGCCACAAGGTTGTGCGCAAGTCGACATTTGAAAGTCGCAATGACATTTCAAATTTACGGACTATGACAAAGTGAGTTAAATGCATTTTGAAAAATACTCGGGCTACGACGAATTGAAAAGGAAATCCTTAAAAGTTGATTCACTGCCTGGTGCATCAGGTGACTTCTCTAATACCCTCTACTAACTATAAAATGAGGCATCTCAGTTAATTGTATTCGAAAAGCAACTAAAGTATAAAATTCAATTTAAAGTAATTGCAAAAACGAAATAAATGGAGTCTGGAAATAAGTAATATTACTAGTATATAGTATATAAAATAAATGCAGGGTAGTTGCTTGTTCACCGACTCCAAGCAAAAAAATAAAAATAAAACGGTTTGTGATTTACTTACTCTTCCTTTCCTTTATCCGTTCCTTTTTGTCTATACTCTATTTATGTCATTGAAGAATGGGATACTGTTCCATATATCAACTTGCCAAATGCCTGGACCTATGTATAAATTAACAAGATAATGAGTTTGACTGTATTTATTGGTCTTGTGACTCAATAATAATAACAAGTTTATTTAACGTCGATTGACGGAGTAATAATTAAGCCAGTGCTTGCTGGT